>JBAGKK010500146.1:0-14862 GCA_037177015.1 Euceroptres primus | reverse complement strand
CAACTGTTGAACTGTGCTACGTTTTAAGGTTAACACTAGAGCAGGCTGAGCAGAAATCAGAAGCCTGCAGGCCGAGCAAGCAGGGAGGGAACATTGACTTTCGGCGTAGGTATGCAGAGACGGAAGTCGAATTTTCAAGCCAGGTACGAAGAAAAATCAATTGCGAGGAGACAACGCTTCCATTTAAACATACCAGTTAGAAATGACCCGAAAAAATATTACAACGAAGTCGTGGCATCACGGACACGTCACAAAATGGCGTGCTGATCTTGACAAGCCGCCCAAGAACGAAATCGCGTAAATTGACAACATTGAAATCTAAAATTTATGACACTTAACGAGTTTGAATTCAAACAATACTTGGGTTTTGAAGAAACCTTCCAAGCTAAGTTGTACAAGAGGAAATGGTTACCGCAACATGGCGTTACGCCATGCCGACACAACGACGCTAGTTGTCGTGATCGATTATCTGAGTTAATCAATTACACTGCACTTGCAAGTTAGCCCACTGGCTCGAATTTAGCAAAAATCCAAAGTTTAAATCTACAGGAGTGTCTGGATGACTCGCAGCGGACACGAGAATGGGATTGCAGATGCAATCCCGCTTTAGGAGTGTGATGGAAAGTGTTTAATTTCGGAAGCGAAAGAACAAACCATGAAAGTTAAATACCTTGAACACATAGCCGTCGTCCACTTCGCATGCATTCTCAGCCGCAGGAGTGCATCCTTAAATTTACTATCTTGAAAAAATGTCAACCTAGAAAAACGACCGAGTCGAAGCTCCAGACTGGAATGGCTTCTCCTGCCACGCCGACATGAACGTTCGCTCTCGCGTCTACCGTAGCATTCGGTGCGTTCATTATGTGGCCTAACAGTTACCCCGCGAATGGTACAGTACATTCAAAACCCGTAGGTGCTGCAATTTTCGCGAGGAGGTAACGCCGGTACCTGCTATGCCGAGGCTACGCTTGTCGTCTACTGCTAGATGTAGACAGCTCTTACGCCCGTATCTCGGAAATGAAATCGGCCTTCCTGATGTTTCACCCACGTTCTTGAACACTGTGAGAATCACGTCCACGATGTGTGCGTGGGTGAGATCCTTTAACGACGAATAAGTGTGTGGCTCCTTGCAGCAGCCCGCAACGCGACGTCCGCGAGGGCCCCGCGAATCCCCAGTAATTAATCATGAAAATAAAAGATCGAGTCAGTGGTGTGATTAGTGAGTGTAAGTTTTTACTCAGGATGGTACCTGAACGTGAACCGTAGACCTAATCTCAAAAGGATATTCAATATAAACAGAAATTTGCAACCGTTGACAGGTCGTCAGGGCTCAATACGCCCGATCTGCCAGGTAAGCTAATTAACCTAACCCTAACCCGACCTGTCAACTCGAGTATTCCAGTACTCGAATTAATTCGAGCCTGAAGCTTTTCAAAAGATAAAATTTTACTGAATCTACGTGATATGTAACGCCGGCAAGAAAATACGGCGTTTTAATTCCCTCCGGCCAAACGGTGACCCAAGGGTCACCCAAGGATCCCACTCTCATGGTTTACATTAGAAAGAAAGTTAAAGAGGTCTCTCAGCTCGCTTGTCCAACCATCTATGTCAAAAATCTCATGTTAACAAAAACAAAAAGTAAAGCTTACGTGACTAGATGTGTCACCAAAACCAACTAAATGAGGTGTAACGTGTAAACGATACAAGTTAGGTTTTATTCCCACTTTCCCCCTCTTTAGAAAGGCGAGTTCATAGGCTGCTTAACTCGCAAGCGCGATTATTCAAATGTACTAAAATATTAAATATAGTAGTTGTAATTTTTACTCACAAAATCGGAAAGGAAGGTAAATATAATTTTAAGGTGCCTTACATTTAGGAAAAATACAAGAGTATATTAAATCGTCAGAATACAAACAAATCACGTACAGGTCCAATCATCTGGAAATTTTAAAATGGAGAGGCTCGAAACAGACCACCCTCAAAATCCAGCACATGTGTTTAGTGTTTAGCTTATCCCCTTGAGAGACTGAACTTCGTCGTTCGGACTCAACAGGATGCATAAAAAATAGGGTCCTGTTTCAAGCGCCACGAGTATTCCCAGAATTAGGCAGTGCAGAGGAAAACAAGTTTGTCTCCGTGCAGAGGAATAGGGCGTGGCCTACAGTGCGAGAGTGCTGCGCGATAGGGCCGCGGAAATTCCTAGAGCGGCTACTTCTGGCGAAGGCGATTGGTCAGGTCGCTGACTTGCAACCACCCATTTAGGAGACAGATACAATTCGGCATTTCAACCCTCTAGTTGTCTCTTAGAGTTGAGAATTCTTAAAATCATTTTGCACTATTTTAGAATCCTTAAAATCATTTGCACTTTTGTTGAAATCTTTAGAATCATTTGTGTTGTGTTAGAATCTCACAAGGTCAAGAGACCATCGGTCGTCGGAAATCGTACATAAGGATTATTGTTCATTATGTAACTCTGTGCGACAATTTATTCTCATTAAATTTTAATAAAACTTTCTGTTGTGTGTCGAATTTGTGTTCTTCGTTTTGTTACCAATCATCTTTCAGGAGGTCATTTTAATGACTGTCTGCAGCAATCGATTCCAACACTTACATAAGGAGGAACCTGCGATCATCGCTGGTTGATTTCAAATTTTACCGCTCATTGTCATTCTTGATGACCATGTTAGCCAGCAGGGACGTCACAGAGGTCAGCGGGTCATCCTTAACGACCGCAATCAGCTGCTGGAGTTTGACTCCTTTAAAGTGAAGGCATGAGAACGAATAAAATACATCTTATTAAAATTTATGCTCAAAGATTAGATAGTTAACTTTATCTCAAGGAGTACGCGATGAGATCAATCTTCTTATGACTGTTTTAATTAGCGAATTAAAGTGAAAAACGAAAATTACCTAATACTAAAAGACAGGCAAGTAAATTTAAATGGCGATTTTGAAAAGAATATAGGGTTTATTTACAGGGGAAATTTAATAGACAAACTCGCAATGGGTTACACGAATCTGGCCGGTCGGACCCTAAATTCGATAATGCATGCGAATGAGAAAACTTACATTTCGAACGAAGAAACAAACTAAATGCGTCAGTTGTCCTCGCAAGAATTTAAGCTACAAGTACGCAACGAGAATTCGAATTTTCACGCGAGGGAGGTACGTCCAAAAAATAATTGACGATTAATTTTTGGGGTGCTCAAAGGTTTGGACCGGTGATACGTTCGAGATTTGTCTGTCGGAAGAATGAACGGGTCCAAAGAGATCCGCGTTCCAGAACTTCAAGTTCAGAGTCTGAGTGGGGCTCATTAGTTTTCTGGTCCCAATTGAACTCAGAGAGAAAGAGAGAGTCATAATCGATATCAGCTGCTTCAACAGCTTCAGAATGTCCGTCAGGTTTGGAATCCGAACCCAAGTCCCTGATTTTGAACATGTCACGGTCAATCGCAGCTTCACCCTCCGGCGCAATGGGGTCATCATCCTCTCCTTCAATGTACCTCTGAAGGTGGGAGGCATGATATCTCCCCGCCATCCAACCATCAGGAGACGCTAACTTGTAAATGTTAGGCGCGAGAACCCTTATGACAAGAAATGGGCCAGAAAAGGGGGGAGCTAATGTACTCGCGATATTCTCTATTTTACTAGACAAAACGTGTGCCGGTTTTTCGACCTTATCGACGACCTTGAACTGAACGTCGCGATGGCAAAGGTCATAATACTTGGCCTGCTTAATAAAAGCCTTGTCTTGATAATGTGACACGATATCACGAATATGTGACATCCATGACATCCGAGTTGTCCAGACTGCCAAGTCTGCTTGAGGCAACTCGATCCCCTCCTTCTTAAGACTGCGAAAGGAGTTTCGCGGACGCGGCTCGTTCCCAAAGTTCAAGAAGGCCGGAGTTGATGTGCACATCTCAATTTCTATGATCCTGCCCAATAAAAGACCGGATCATAGTTTTGAGCACCCTGTTAGTTCGCTCGACCGGGCTTACTTGAGGGTGGTAGAGGGGTGAGAGCGAACTGTTGATTCCGAAAGCGGCGGCTAATTGATTTAAGGCATTCTTATTGATATTTAGCTTCTGGTATACAGAACTTGCATTTGCCAGGACAAAACGTTAGCCCCGCTTCAGTTAAACGATCGATAGTCAGTTCGAGCCAGTATAAATGGTCCTTAAAGTTTTTAGAGACTATAATGATATCATCAAGATACCAGAAAACATGTAGACGCATTGCAGGTAAGATCACTCGGTCCATCAGCCTCTGGAAAGCTAATGGAGCTCTACATAAGCCGAACGCCATGCGGGTAAATTCGACCAAACCAATTTCCGGGATGAAAAACGCAGTTAACGGCTTACTCTCTTTACTGAGGGGTATTTGCTGATATTCTTTGTTCAAGTCAAGAGTTGAAATGTATTTTGCCCAATACTTCCGCCATGAACGGAATTGGATACGCATCTCTAACCGAAATTTCGTTGACTTTACGAAAATCGATATAAAGTCTATACGGCTCAATGAGACCCTGCTCCAGCAGCTGTTTACCGATTTTAACGAATTCAAAAATGCTTTAGGTGACATACGATGATTTTTCAGGCGAATAGGAAGATGCCCTTACATGTCGATAACGTGCTCCACGAATTTAGCGCTTGGCAAAAACTCCGGTTGAGGTGGGATCACTCGTTTGAGAAACTCGTCTAACTTTAGCTGTTCCGCCTCTGAAAACAACGCAATGCCACAATAAAAACTGGGATCGCTTACATACACTGGACCAAAAGCGAATATTATGATGGGCTCTTCAGCCCGCGACAAATGCCGGTCTTTCGCGTGAATCACGATTCCAAATTTTTCCGCAAAGTCAATGCCCAGAATGCAAGCATAAGCTAGACCAGGGATGATTCTAACATTCACCAATTGAGTAGTCGCCGCGAAAGTTATCGGCAATAAAGCCTAGCCAATGACGGTTTCAATGGTACCGTTAGCCATCATGACGTGATCTGCCGTAGAAGGATCTAATTGAAATTCTCCTGACTCAATTACTTGAGCACCTATAGAGCCTAGAATTGTTATGTTGGCTCCAGTGTCCACCAGTGAATGAATTTGGATACCTCCTATCTCGATATCGATGAAAGGTCTACTACTGGTACCCAATCCACTACAGGAACCACGGTTCGTCTCCTGAATTGAATCGTCAATTTATTCACCGCCGCTCCAAAATTCTGCGAATTCCATCCTCAGTGATGGCTCTGAAGAAGAGCGACGCAAAGAGTTGATCACGTTCTGGGAGTTGGAACACTCCATACCCAGATTCGATTTATTATGCAAAGTCGGCGGAGTTACGCGGCCCAAGTTGCAAAATAATTTATTAGAGGTTAGGTGCGAGGTCGAACTAAGTTCGATCCTCAAGGTCAAATCCGGGTTAATGGAATCCGGTTTAGGACTTGCGTCTATGTCAAGTTCAATCAAGTCAGGTTTTGTCAAGTCAGGTAAAATGGAATTAATTGACATGGTCGTCTGAGGGACGAAAGGAGGAGCATTGACCTTGAGTCTGCGATCCTCTAATGGTTTCCCTGGCAATAATCAGAATCGCAAGTACTTTTGATTTGGCCATGTTTGCCGCAGTTATGGCAAAACTTGGCCCAATTTTCCTTACACCACCTCCAAGCATGGTCATCACTTCCACAATTGAAACACGGAGGCTCAACACGTGGTTGAATTTTTTTTTATTATTTGCAGCGTCCTTGTTTTGAGAGGAACTGGAACCAGGAATTAATTTCTACTTGTCAGCAGAAGGTTTCTGATTACCCTTCTTTCTGTAGTTATTCTTACTTCGGTTCTTGTTACTATTTGATTTATCCAAATCCGAACTTTTATTATTATTAGAAGCGTAACTCTTTTTAATAACTGCAGCCAAGAACTAAGTCAATTTCTGAAAAAGAGGATCGGATTTCTTGTTCTCTTTGCTAGCGGAAGGGGAACCTGTCTCCTTACCTGAGTAAGCAAATTCAGGAAAGAAAGATTCTTCCGGCTTGGGCGAAACCCTAACCTGCTTGAGCATTTCTAACATTCGCTCTACATCGGTCGCGAGATATCCTAACCTGTTAAAGTCTGTAAATTCACGTCGTTTTATTGATCGCTTGAGGTCAGGTCGCAAATTCATATAAGCCCTATCTAATGTTTCGTTCGCAGAAAATGGTAGCAAAAATTTTTGATAGAGGCCCTGCAGATGTCAGATAATCTTCAGTTGATTCATCCGAACCCTGAACTCAGTTAGCTACCAGAAGGTGAACCGCATACCTAACTTCAAAAGGATATTCAATATAAACAGAAATTTGCAAACGTTGACAGGTCGTCAGGGTACAATACGTCCGACCTGCCAGTTAAGCTAATTAACCTAAAAATTGATGTCTGTCAGTTAACAGATCCTCTGTGTATAACCTCCCGACCTGTCAACTCGAATATTCCAGCACTCGAATTGATTCGAGCCTGGAGCTTTTCAAAACATAAAGTTTTACTGAATCTACGTAATATGTAACGCCGGCAAGTAAATACGGCGTTACAATATATATGTATATATTGTTCCGGAGGACAAAACGATCGGCAAGAGAGTCAAGCGTCACAAAACCCTCTGGAGTGCAAAACGTTGGGCAGAAATCCGTGCAATTTGATTCATCTAGATGTTTATATTTAGTAATAAACGATTGTAAATGTATTCTCAATTTATTATAGAACAAAATTCGCACACAAAACATGGTAAACATGGTAAATGTGTGATTCGTCTGAATGTTTATATTTAGTAGTAAACGATTGTAAATGTATTCTCAATTTATTATTGAACAAAATTCACACATAAAAAATGGCCCTTCCAGCCGGATACATTTTACTTCGGTAAAAAGTGCTTTTGTGATCTCGTGCTCTTACCTGAGTAATTTTAAAACTCTGTGACATTGAACCTAGTAACTCCAAAAGCTAGTGAGTAATTTTAAGGCTCAGTGACTTCAAAGACTAGTGAGTGAAAAACTAAGTGATTTTAAACAGTATTTTCAAGTGAAAAGTGATAAAAAGCAACCTAGCACCAGGACAGAAGAATCTACATACTTAATACTGCGCGTTGAACTTTCATGTTCAACCAAAGATAAGTTCAAAGTCTTTCAACGGATTTTTATATCCCTTCAACGGATTTTTATATGCTTTCCTAGGATTTTTATATCCTTTCAACGAAATATTCTTTTAATCCAACGGATCAATATCGACTTCGAGGCGCTTAACCTTGAAGATCGATTGGGAAAACTTGTCAAACTTTGGGAGACTCTATTTTTAGTCAACAGTCAACGTCCAGCGTTAGTTCGCCCCGTCATCCTTCCAGTGAGACAGACGGTTTTCAAGGAAGTCGTTTAAGTAGTGATGAGAGGCACAATCAAGCGCATTTAGATCACGATCAACTTAGATTTCGCGCACGGTTCGAGCTTCCAAATATTCAGACGCTTACCTTTCATGGTAGCTTTGATGTGTGGCTCACTTTTCACGATTCTTTCAAATCAATATGTCACGATAATCAAGACATTCCAAAAATTTAAAAGTTTCATTATTTAAAAGCATGTGTCAGAGATGAAGTGTGATACGATAATAGAAAATACATTGTAGAGAGTCACATCAAGGCTCTATTTGACATTCCGAGTATTTCCAAGGAAATCACTGTCCGTGCCTCATTAGACAACGTTCAAAAAAGTATTAGGGTACTCAGGGCTCTCAAACGACTCGTCGATCAATGGGATACTCTACTTATTTTCATTATGAGAGAGAAATTAAGTCATTGCACTCGTGTAAAATGGGAAAAGACCGTGGGAAGTACAAAACTCCCTTCTCTCAAGGACATGACTTCGTTTGAGAATAAAATTTTGCCTCCGAAGGAAAACTCACATTCGCGTTTTCATTCACGATCTTCTCAATCATGCATGACCATTACAGTTGATTCAAAGTCAGGAAATTCTCAGCTTTCATGTCATTTATGCTCAGTGCAACGTCCAACTCTATTTGTGTGAACAGTTTTGAACATGTCTCCTCCAGAACGTTACAAGGTAGTAAAAATGACACTACTGTGTCACAATTGTTTATTAGGGAATCACAAAACCGTTCAATGCCGATATAGCTCATGTAGTAAGTGTCAAAGAAGGCATAACACATTATTACATTTTTCTCAAGAAAAGCCAGCTGATACAGAGACTCCTCATGCTAATATCACAACTACTTTAATCAGTTATGAAAGTCAAGCTCCAACGCAAGTCGTTTACGGTATAGATATCATCGACATTTTAGATAGCCTGGGCAATTATCGCCCTTGTCGCCCTTTCTTAGATTCGTGTTCTCAGTATTGTTCGATCACGGAAAACTTATTTGAGTTATTTAACTGCGCTAGGGTTACACAAAAAGGCAATTGAGATTCAGTTAAAGGAAGTTTAGAATCTGCCATCCCAAATAAAGTATTCCACATCCGCTAAATTTAAATCGCAATATGATACTGACTTTTAATTGAATTTAGATGTCTTAGTTTTCAAAGAAATTTCTGATGCCTTGACTGTCATGCCTATCAACCGACACTCCGTGAAGGTTCCAGGAAAGATGTTTTTGTCCAATCCCGACTTCCATAAGTCGTCCAATGTCGACACCTTAATAGAGGCTGAATATTTGTTCGATTTTCTTCTCATAGGAAAAATCACGGTACCCACACTGTAAAAAATCCGTTGTAAATGTATTTATGTCCACTGATTCACGTGGTAATATTACACTTTTAGTATAAAATTTCAGTGATTAACGTTGGAATTTTACATTAAAAGTGTAATATTACCGCGTGAATCAGTGGACATGAAGATACATTTACAACGGATTTTTTACAGTGAAATCAAACTGCAGTGTTCCAGAAAACTGCGTTTGGAATCTCATCTTTTACAGTCGACAAAATGATTAGATTCCGCGCGATATGAAGTAAAACTACCTTTTAATGATAATTTCAATTCGCTTAGCGATTCACGGAACACCGCGTTTTAACGCTTTTATACTCTTGAACGGAAATTCCCAAAAAATTCTGATTCTCAAACTCAATACGTCAATTGCTTTGAAGGTTACTTGGATGAAGGGCACATGTCGCTTCTCAGTAACCAAGAAAATTCTAGGTCTGGGTGTTATCTGCCTCATCACGCGGTAATTTAGGAAAATAGCCTGATAACAAAGACGCAAGTCGTTTTTGACGGCTCTGCGAAGAGCTCGACCCGGGTGTCGCTTAATGATAAATTCATGATCGGTCCGACTATTCAAGACGATCTATTTTCAATCGTCACTCGGTTTCGTTCGCATCCTATTGTAAGCACAGCGGATATTCAACAAATGTACGGACAAATTCGCGTTACTGACAATGATAGGTTTTATCAAAAGAGCTTGTGGCGAAAAAGTCTGGATAAACTGATTAAAATCTATTCCTTGACCACTGTCACATTCGGTACTGCTTGTGCTCCCTTTTTAGCGATTTGCACTTTGCGTAAATTAGCAGACAATGAAAAAGGCGGTCTCTTTCCAGAGGCCGCCATAATTCTCAAACGTGTTTTTTATGTCGACGATCTTCAAACTCGCGCGAAAACAATTAACGAAGTTCGTCAACTTCGAGATGACTTGATTAATCTCTTACAAAACGGTGAAATTAATCTTTGCAAATGGGCTTCGAATAAGCCAAAATTATGACAAGACTCTTTAAACGATACTTTAAATAATTATATGTCTCTTGATCTTTTCGATATAATCAAGGCATTAGGAATTCATTGGGATCCTAAATCCAATTCAATTTTCTACTCTGTCAATTTGTCAGACTCAAACGATCGCGCTGCCAAGCGATCCATTCTCTCTCAATGCTCAAAACTATGGAAACATCAGTTACGGTGGGACGATCAAGTTCCACCTGAGATTTACGAAAGGTGGTTAGAGTATAAGAAACTATTACCTTTACTTAATACCGTGAGATAATAGCGATGCATAACTCACGAGACCTCGATTGAAAGCCAATTGCACGGTTTTTGTGCCGGAAACGAAAAGGCATATGGGGCTTGTCCGTATCTTCATTCGGCAGATAATCGCGGGAATGACCATTGTGAGCTCATATGTTCTAAATCACGCGTCGCACCGCTCAAAAAAATTACCTTGCCAAAACTAGAGTTAAACGCCGCTGCGTTACTCAATTCCACGATTCGCTCACTTCAGATGGAATTTTCGAAGAACGGTTTTTGGTCAGATTCAACCATCGCTTTGAATTGGAAAAATGCTGCACCTCACACATTATTAACTTTCGTAGCTAATCGAGCTTCCCAAATTCGGGCAACGACTTAGCCTACAGACTGGCGACACGTTCCAACTCTCGGTAATCCCGCAGTCAAAGTCCTCATGACTTTTTAAATAACACTGTTTGGACACACGGTCCCCAGTGTTTGAACTGTCACAATGGACAATTGGTCCCAATTTGATTTCAAGCTTTTAGATGTCCCAGAAAAAGTTTTGTCAAAGACCTTGGTATTTCTTACGATTATTCACGCAGAGATTAATCTTCTCACTAAATACAGCAAATTAAAAAAATTGCGAGTCCTTGCGTATTGCTTGAGATTTATGGGTAATTTAAAAAATTAAAGTCAAGAGTTCTAGACATATGGGTCCACTTTTACCAAATGAGCTCAATTCAGCGTCACATGTGATCTTAAAACTGACTCAATCTGAGGTATTTTCTTCAGAAATACGGGCTTTGTCTAAAGGTAAACATGTATATAAAAAAAGCAGTCTCTTCCGGTTGAATCCCTTTTTGGACGACAGGTTGATTAGGGTCGGCGGAAGATTAGTTCGGGCCCTGATCCTTGAGTCCCAAAAACATCCGATTATTCTCCCTAAAAGTCATCACATCACGAAATTAATCTTCTGGAATGAACATTTTAAACAATTATATGCTGGAACAAATTTAACATTGTACGGAATTCGAGAAACGTATTGGCCTATTGATGGACAAAATGCGACTCGACACATTATTCGAGAATGTATCACATGTTTTCGAGCGAAGCCCAGCGAAGTTCATTATTTACACTTATCGCGCGTAATAAGGCCGGCCTTATTGACTGGTTCTGTCTCACCCCTGAGCGTCCCTTGACAGCCTACACTAAAGCTCATCGCTCGGGCAGTCAGGGCCGCCAGAAGTTGTTTACATCGCGACTCTCTGCGCATATAATTTTGTACGTTCAGAGACTGGTCCTGAGTGTTGACATAAGAGTGCTTGCTCGTCGCTTTAAATCCGGTTCAAACTATATTTTAATAGTGCCCAGTATAGTGCCGTCTACCTCCGAGGCCGGCTTTATTACGCGCGATGAGTTAAATGGGAAATTTACCAAAAACTCGACTTTCATTAACACGACCTTTTTTTGATGTGGGCGTTGACTTCTGTGGCCTGTTTTTCACAAAAGAGCATCGTCATCGAAATACACTCATCACTGGATCGAAAGCTCATAGATCGAGTGCGTCGTTCACGCTTCACTGATTCTGTCCCCCGCCCCTGAGCGTTCCGCAACGGCTCTATCGCTCGGACAGTCAGGGCGACCAGACGTTGTTTACATCACGACTCTCTGCGCATTTACTTTTGTACGTTCAGAGACTATATACGCGGTCCTGAAGACTGCTTGCTCGAATAGCATTGGATCGAGAACACTCTACCCCCGAGCTCTGCTCTGGATTCAGTGATAAGTGTAGAACGAAAATAGAAACATACGTATCGGTTTTCGTTTGTTTTGCTAGAAAGGTAGTTCATTTGGAACTAGGAAATGACTTAACGACAGATGCGTTCCTTGCCTGCTTAAAACGCTTCTTTGCTCGTCGCGGAATTGCACAATCCATGAATTCAGATTATGATACGAACTTTGTTAGAGCGAACAATGAATTAAAAAAACTGTGGAAGCAGTTAACAGACATGATTAAAAGGATCAAAGTTCAGAAATTTTTATTAAATAAGGAAATTAATAAGCGTTTCATACTGCCTAGAGCTCCTATCTTTGGAAGCCTTTGGGAGGCTGCGGTAAAATCCTTTAAGCATAATTTTGTTCGAATATCCGGAAATACATTGCTCACGTATGAACAACTGTATACATACGTCGTTGAGATCGAGGCAATCTTCAATTCGCGTCCGCTCACCCCATTGTCATCTGATCCTAACGATATCCTCCCATTCACTCCAGCTCATTTCTTGATTGGGAGTTCTTTGACTGATTTACCGCAAGAAGATTTACGTCTTTTTCCAGAATACCGCCTAAACTGTTGAGAGAGAACTGTGAGAGAACTGTGAGGATCTCAAAACAAAGTATTTCTACATATTACATACAAGTGTTTCGTTACTGCTTACAGTGCAAAAGTATTACCAACAATAATTCCATTGGCACGCATGAAAATATGAAAAAATGGTTTTAAATATTTCATCAAACTTTTCAGTTAACGGATGCGCGGATTCGGGTGCACAGATCGGAGCGATTCCAGTGAAGGACCAGAATCATTTCGGTTGCGAACGGTACGCATTACTGCGTAAACAGTGACCTCTATCGTTTACGCCGGACTTTTTCCTGTAGCGTGTATTCCTGTGTTCCGCCGGAATGAATCCCGGAATGAAAACCGTGAGCGTTACCACAGATGCCGGAAATCACTCCGTTTCTCAGCAGATTTTGACGGCACAGGAACCATTAAGGTGCAAATATAATCCATCGTAAAACGATCTGTGACGTCAGCACGCAGTGTTCTATCTCTCTCGTTCAATTGTTTCGAAAACGAGATAGAGAACCGTTTACGGCTTCGTGCTGACGTCACAGCCCGTTTTTATTTTTATATTTTTTATTTTTATATTTGCACCCTAAAGTTGCAAATACAATACAACGTAAAACGGACTGCGACGCGACGTCAGGACAGAGTGTTCTGTCTCTCTCGTTCAACTGTTCCGAGACCGATATGGAGAACCACTTACGGCTCCGTGCTGACGTCACAGACTATTTTAAGTTGTAAAACCTGTACCATTTCAATTTTCCCTCACTTGTTGCCCCCACCACTAGTCTCTATCACACACTTTGGTAGTTTGACGCTTGCGCAGTTAGTTTACACGCGCACATGTATTCATACGTGTATGCGCAAATGCCTACTGCAGAACTTCAATTTCCACTCTCAGCGACCTGTATAATTTCAACATTCCCCCCGAGATGTTGAAATGGTACAGGTCTGACTGTATTGTATTTGCACCTTTACGATGCCAGACCATAGGTGTTGCCGTAAAATTTTTTCCGTGTGAGTCGATCCTGGAAAGCTTTGGTGGCCTGGTCCTTTCCAAAATGAACTTTGTGCCGAATCTAGGCTCTACTTTACGTTTAATGAGCGAAGAATTTGTCCACTGGTCAGACCTTGCGAACCTTGAGGGTTCTACAAAGGAGGGTCCAGAGAAATACTAATCAATGGGAAAATGAAGTAATTATCGTTCTTGGGTAAATTTGACCTGCTCTATCGATTGGTGCAAACAATTTTTTTACATTTTAATTAATTATATGAGAAACTGTAGACACGGCCGATAATAAATGTAGAATTATTATCTCCTTACTGATCTCGAGGCGTATCCGCGAGGAGTTGGTGCAGAAACTACTCTCCACTGCGGAAAAGACGAAACAAAGTCCGCTATCCTAATGGAGAAAGTATCTATCTGCAACCTCCGGCGCGGCCGTGTCTACCAGATACGCTTCTCCCTCATCAATTTTCAACGAATTAGGCTGAAGCATACGTACATACCGAGTTTCTTCATCAGGATTCATAAACCACGAAGTCCCATTTTTCGATTTCAAAAGCGTATCTGCATTTTAAAAGATCAATATAATTCTCATCTTCAGTTATAATTGTAATCACTTTTATAATTAAATCTAATAAGGCATTATTATTTTTTGTATTTACCCTCGTGAAAAGAAAGACCAACTTAAGACTTCAGTGTAAGCAGGTAAAGGCCTGTCTTAAAGTGGTCTTAAACTGATCTTTTCTGGTCCTCAGAAACCACGTCCTTTTGTACCCGCCAGCAGTTTAAACCCCCAATATCCCATCATTATTAGGGTCATCACTTTCTTGTAAGTTTTCACACAAAGAGATGAAGAAATGGTGGGAGGGACAAGGTCGAAGCCTCTAGAGTCTAGATCTCATAATTCAGCACAGCTTCTTTAGGACTTTCAGGTATAGGTAGTCTGTTTATACAGACAGCTATCCTTATTTCAGAGAGATAGAGAGAGAGAGTTGTGTCTATTTTAATGCCCTAAAGGTGATGCAGGTATAGGCTGAAGGGTACATACCAGAAAAAGACCAAAAGTTGCTTGAAACTGGTCTTTAAATCGTATTAAATTGGTATTTCTTTTCACGAGGGTATTATATTATATATTAGAAATTTAAAAAATTCATACATTATTATCCTGAAGATTATTTTATGTAATTTTGAGATCGTTTTAATCCAATTCAATTTTTCAAAAATTAATATAGGCACTTCATCAAAAAAACGAATTTTGTCAAAAAATTGAAGTTTATTTTTTAATCTGAATTTTCATTTCTAGCATAATTGAAAGAAAAAAATAGTTTTAAAAACTTATTTTATAAAAATTAATAGGGTAATCGATACAATGTGGCCAATCGATTAGCCACCTCAAAAAGGATTGTCCACCCCTGCTGATGAAACCGCACTGAAACTGCACTGGCGAACGGCACTAAACCGCCAGTGCGGTTTCAGTGCCTGTTTGTGCTGATTTCGGCACCTAAACGGCACTGAGATTTGGAGCAGCTGTATTA
>JBAGKK010500135.1:0-14863 GCA_037177015.1 Euceroptres primus | reverse complement strand
TCTACGGACTTAAACAAGCTGGCAGAAGTTGGTACACCAAACTAGACAAAGTACTCAGACGAATCGGATACACACCAGCGAAAGCAGATCCATGCCTTCTTTTTCGTTGGTCGCGGCGCTGTAGTCGCTGTGTACATATACAAACCTGGCAGTGTGTGAAGACCACACAAGTAAAGACTATAATTGTGTGGACTCTCACACACCCATAAGTTTTGTATATTAGGACCGATATGATTACTGGGAGTAATCGTATCGGTTACTTACTTTATCGATTACTTACCTTTAAAATTCAAATAAAAAAATTGTTAAAATTATGATTCAGGCTATTCTGTTCTAATTATTTTACTTTCTACTCTACTTGTTTTTTTCTGTTTTTTTTGCTTCTTCTGCTTCTTTTTCGAGTACACTGGTACTCGATGTCTGGAAGTATTTGCGATGTATGCTTTTTTTCTGCCTTTTTCACCAACTTCTACTTTCTATGAATGGGTTTTTTTAATGCCAATAATTCCTGGAACCTCGTTTTCCTTTCTTTCTCAAAAACTGACTACTTCCTCAGGTGAAAAAAGTTTGAGGTTGATGGTGCTAGTAAACTTCTTCACTGCTCGAATAAAGCATTCTGGATCATCTATGGATTTCAAGTGTGACTTTTTTAAGTTATGATCAGTTGTAAAGTGTCAGTATCATGAAGTGTCTAACTCGTCTTGCAAGAAAAAGTGGAGCTTTTAAACCATTAGATAGGACACTCTGATGGCTTTGGCGGTTTGGTAAAGCACTTTGCAACTGATCATAACTTTAAAAAATCACATTCGGAATCCATGGATGATGCAGGATCCTTTATTTGAAAACTAATGAAGTATATTAGCGCCATCAACTTCATACTTCTTTCACCTAAAGAAGTTGTCAATTTTCGTGAAATAAAGGTAAAAGAGTTGGAAATGGTTCCAGAAATTATTGGTATTCAACAAATTCATGCGTGAAAAGTAGAAGTTGATGAAAACGCAGGAAAGCGTACATCGCAAATACTTACAGACAGACAGGGAAAGCAGTACCCAGTGTACTTGAAAGAGAAGAAGCAGAAGAATCAGAGAAAAACAGATTAAGTAAAACAAGTAAAGTAAGAAGTAAAATAATTAAGACGGAATAGCGGGTACCATAATTTTATCAATTTTGCTTCTTCCTCATAAAGGAAGCTTTGTAACGACGAAAATGTTCAAATCTCATTTAATGACATTTCTCGACCTAATTCGACCCCAGGAATCCGAAAATGAGGTTTTTAAAAAATGTCCGTGTGTGTGTATGGGGAGGGGGGTGCCTTTTTAATTATATCTCGCGAACGAGTTGAGCTAGGGTCACGAAATTTGGCGGAATGATAGTCCCATACGATGTCCAAAATTTTTCAAGTTTTGAGCCGGATCAGATAAGAAGAAATATTTTTAAAAAAATATATTTTCCTCAAAAATCGTTTTAGATGTTTTTTTTCTTCAATTTTGATTATAGTCAAGAAAATTTATTCTAGATTTGGAGGTTGCACAGAAATACACCTTTTTCTACCAAAAAAGATTGATGTTGATTCATTAAATATTTTGATAAAAAAAAAGTAAATTTGAAAAATTCGAAATTTTCAATCATTTTTATCACTGCTTTTTAAGTAATAAAAGACTTTTAATAGATAATTTTTTTAAATATGGGGTGGTATTTAGTTGATAAAATTCAATACAATGCTTGTAATCATCTTCAAATCAAAAATTTCCTCATCTAAAATTTTTTGAATTTTAAATTTTTGCGTTTATAATTAAAACTTTTTTTTTAATTTTGGGAATATTGCAATATTATAAGAATATTTTTTTTCCTTTTGAGCCGAATCGATTGACCTATTTAAAATCTGTTATGACCAGCTATTTTTATAATATGTATAAAATTAAAATTATTTTTACGTTTGAGTCAGAGAAAGTTTCTCAATTTTGGAAATATAGCAATATTATACGCACCAAATTTATTCCTTTTGAGCAAACGAATCGATTGACCTATTTAAAAATCTTTTATGACTAACTATATTTATGATAGATAAAATAAAAAAAAATTTGTACGTGTATGTCAGAAAAAGTTTTTTAATTTTGAGAATATAGAAATATTATAACAACAAAATTTATTCCTTTTGACGAAACGAATGAATTGACCTATTATTAATTATTAACTAATATAATTAACTAATTTAAGATATAAAACTGTTCATGTTTCAGAAAAGAATAAACATTTCAAAAAATTATTTTTTATAAAAAAATATTTTTTTTTATAAGGGGTGTTCCATTTGAAACCAAAAAGTCATGTCACCGATTTTGTTCATTTTCGGTTTTTGTATTTTCTTTGGGGCACTAAATATTCATGCCAAACGTTTTTGAAATTTTTTCAATATTTTCAAAGATATTTTCAATTGAAAATGTAAGTCACTTTTTAAAAGTTTTTTTAACTCCGTTTTTATTGATCCTACAAAAAAGTACCCTAATGAAAACTTACGCAAAAAATATTGAGTTTTAATAAAATTTTTAAAAAGTTGATAAAATTGTGAACTTTCCATTGTTTATTTAAAAAACAATTTTTAATTATTGTTTTTTAACGTGAAGGAGAGTACCGATTTTCATTTTTTTAAATTATAAATGTAATTCAAATCTTCCTGAAGTTGTGAAAAAAGATGTGTTTTTTGATATTGTCAAAAAAAAATGTTTCAAAGTTTTCAAGTTGCGACGGGCCATACTCTAACATGGCGACGCACCATATTCAAACTCGACTGCTTTCGAAGAGTGGCAGTTGAAGGATGCTTAGAAGTTAATAGTAACATTTTTAAGAATAATTCATACTTTTATGTATTTCTTAATTTTCTACTTGTTTATAAACATATTTTCCAAATCTGTTTTTATTTATTCTTCAGTAATACATTTTTCAAGTAACATACCACTGCATTCTACATAAGGGACAATTCTTGTGTTATAAAACGTGTTGAAAATTAGTAAGAATTAATGTTTTATTTAATTATTGTTTGTTTAAATTACTAAAAATTATAAAGTTCTCATAAAAAGTATTATTATAATTACAATGTTTCAATTACCAAAAATTATAAAGTTATAATAAAAAGTGATGTTATAATTACAATATTTAAATTACAAAGAAGGAAGAAAGAAGGCGACCGCCAAAACCCCATCCTTAATTTCCTTCGTGATTTTTTATTTCTTTATAATTGTGAGTACGTATAAAAATGTGATTATAAAATTACTAAATTATAGGGTAAGAGCACCAGTCGTTGGCACTGCGCCGGTAGTTGGCACCCCTCTTTAGTTTTCTGAAAATAATAAAATAATACAAATATTTAGCGTATTTTGTCTACGCCAGTTGAATTGTACTGTAATTTTTACATAAAATGTATATACAACTTATATAAAACAGTTACATATTCATCCATTAAATAATTAAATTCATTTATATTCTTACAAGGGGAACGTCAGAGGTGGTGTTTTTTGTTTTGATTCATACTTTTTGTAAAGAAAAGTCATGGCCCCAAAGTAAAGTTGTTAAATTCCTAGAACCCAATATTTGGCCAGTTTTGAGAAAAACGGCTTTAAAAAAATTGTCGCTAGTCTTATGGACTTGAAAAAGCCGTCTCCCAAGTGACCGAGTAGCTTAGCGGTTGAGCGCCCGATTTGTATGCAGAGGCTGCGTGCTCGATTCTCGCCTCCTGGATTTCTTCAATTTTTTTTGTTTATAATTATTTTAATGTTTATATATTTAATTTCCTCGTAAAATTTTTGTCAATTACGCGATAATAAACATTTAATATGCTTTTTTCCAATGAAAAACTCACCTTTTCGGAGTTTTTTCGCATACAAATGTAATTTTTATAAATTTAATCATTTATTTAAAATTGCTGCACACATTATAAAATAAGAATGTATATCAAATAATTATATTTTAAATGAGATATGAAATTTTGATCTTGTAGATAAATATTTTAAAATGAGAATATAAAGGAAAATTTTTATTTTGGATAGTTTTATTTCGGTTAAATGTCACAAGTCACAATGACAAATATCGTAGAAAAAATTAGAACTAGTATTCATAATCAGTCCCAAGAGCCAGAATATTTGTCGTAAAAGCAGACAAAGCAGAAAGAAATGCTACAACTTGCACATCGAATGAAGGAAGATTTGGCACATGAACAGGCCTTTCTTAAATCTTTCATTGGAAAGCACACCTGATACATGTTCAAAAAAATTTGTCGATAATCACAAAGTTTCGCAGCATATAAAATGTTTATTATCACGTAATTGACAAAAATTTTACGAGGGAATTGAATATATAAACATTTAAATAATTATAAAGCAAAAAAATAAAAATAAAAAAAATTCCAGATGGCGAGAGTCGAGCCCGCAGCCTCTGCGCACAAATCAGGTACTCAACCACTGAACTACTCGGCCACTTGGGGAACAGCTTTTGCAAGTCCATAACGACTGTCCCGAAGAAAACTGTCTTAACAAAGATTTCCGAAAACAGAGTGTATCAACTATATTCTACTTCGCTAGAGTGTCGTATCTCTATGTATTAGTAAATTGAGATACGACACTCTAGCGAAGTAGAATATAGTTGATACACTCTAATCGGAAATCTTTGTTAAGACAATTTTCTTCGGGACAGTCGATAAGACCAGCGACAATTTTTTTGAAGCCGTTTTTCTCAAAACTGGCCAAATATTGGGTTCTCGGAATTTCACAACTTTATTTTGAGGCCATGACCTTCACAAAAAGTATGAATCAAAACAAAAAGCACCACCTCTGACCTTCCCCTTGTTAGGGTGCCAAGATTTTTACGCTTTAAAAAAAAAAAATCTTTAGCTAATGGCACTTTTTAATATTGCCACAGTAACGTTATAGATAAATAAAACTACTTCATTTCTTGTGGATATTATAAAGAAATATCGAAAGTTAAATAAAAGTAAGAATTAAGACTTGATAGTAATTTGTTTATTAATTTTGAGGGGGGTGCCAAAGGAATTTTATATGAAATGTATCGTATCCAGTCGTTGGCACTCCTATTTGGATACAAAAAAGTAACGTTATGTCATCATGTTTACAATGTTTATGCTGGAATTTCGAATGAAAAAATGAGTTAGAAGGATTATAAGTCACATGAATCTATTTTTTGGCAAAAATAATGTTAAATGAATTGCTTTATAATTATGCTGAATTGTAAATTTATGATATATCCTAGTTATGGGTATTTCAGCATTTGTTGAAGATAAAAAAATGAACTAAATTATAGAAATTCTCGCCAAAAATATACTCAGAAATAGAAAATACAGGTATTATGTTTTTAATTTGTGTATTTTTTACAATTTTTCTCAGACATAATAGTTTTTAATTAGTTTAGAAAAAAATCAGAAAATTTAGAGGTTATGTCAGAGGAGTGCCAATGACTGGTGCCAGAGGGGGTGCCAACTACCGGGGTTTGCATTTTACACACACACACACATTTTATATATATATATATATATATAATGCTCTTTCAGTATCTGAGATTCTATATATTAAATTAATTCCTAAAGTCTAAATTTCCTCTTAAAGTGCCAACGACTTGTGCTCTTACCCTATTACAAACTAAAATATAAAGTAGGGCGCAAGGAAATGAAGCAAGGGGTTTTGGTGGTCGCCTTCTTCGTTCCTTCTGTCTTCTTTGCAATTTAAATTTTGTGATTATAAATTATAACATTAGTTTTTGTTATACCTTTCTAATTTTTGGTAATTTAAACAAACAATAATAAAATAAAACATTAATTCTTACCAATTTTCGACATGTTTTATAACACACGAGAATTGTCTCTGATGTAGAGTGCAGAGGTATGTTACTTTAAAAATGTATTACTGAAGAATAAATAAAAATAGACTTGGAAAATTTGTTTATAAACAAGCATAAAGGTAGAAGAAAAGTAAGAATTATTCTTAAGGGCATGTATCAAGGTGACCGCTTGACTAATTGTAGGTTATTTCTTATAACTCGGACATTTCCGAAAATAATACAAATATTGGGCTAAAATTTGGGAATATGATAAAGGTCACTGGGAGGTACCTCTTTGTGGTGCGGTACAGCTTTTTTTATAAAAAAATTTATTATGATAATTACGTAGAATTATTATTTTTTTAATAAAAAAGCTGTATCGTACCAGAGAAACGTGCCTCCCAGTGCCCTTTATCATGTCTCCAAATTTGTGCATAATATTTTTATTATTTAAGGAAATATCCGAGTTTAAACAAAATTACCGACAATTAGTCGCGTGGTCACCTTGGTAAATGCCCTTAAAAAAATGTTACTATTAAATTCTAAGGATCCTTAAACTGCTACTCTTCGAAATCAGTTGAGTTTGAATATGGCGCGTCGCAACTTGGAAAATTAAAAAAAATTTTTTTTTACAATATCAAAAAACACATCTTTCATATTTTATTTACAACTTAAGGAAGGTTTGAATTATATTTATAATTTTAAAAAAACGAAAATCGGTGCTCTTCTTCAGGTTGAAAAACAATAATTAAAGATTTTTTTAAAATAAACAATGAAAAATTCACAATTTTGTTAACTTTTTTTAAGTTTGATTATTAAATTATTTATTAAAATTAATTAAAATTTAAAATTTATTAAAATTTATTAACTTATTAAAATTCAATATTTTTTACGTAAGTTTGCATAAGAATACCTTTTTGTAGGATCAATAATAACGGAGTTAAAAAATCTAGAAAAAAAGTGACCAAAATTTTCAATTGCAAATATCTATAAAAGTATTGAAAATTTTGCAAAATCGTTTGGCATGAATATTAAGTACCCTAAAGAAAATGCAATAACCAAAAATGAACAAAATCGGTGACTTGACATTTTCGTTTCAAATGCAACGCCTCATAAGCAATAATTTAGCGAGTACGAAACCTACAGGTTATCTCCTTCATATTGCAACGAATCTTTAAAAAAAGTCAACAAAAATCAAAGTGTGTGTGTGTGTGTGTGTGTGCGTGTGTGCGTGTGTGCGTGCGTGCGTGCACATACGTATATGTATAACTTTTAGTATTTTTATTAATTAATTTTTCATTGTAACAAATTAAATGTTGTTCACGACTTGGATCGATAAGTTAAAAGTAGGAGGTATTTTTCACTTTTAATTATAAAAACGATTTTAAAAATTGGAAAATTTACATCACTGAAGTTCCTTCCAGGGTCATTAAAGCAATCGGAAACACAGTTTTATTTGGTCCAATTTTTGAGTATTGATCTTTTAAACACTGATAATATTCCTCCCATTGTCGCCTATGTATTTGTCTCAGAGTAGAATTTGCGCTTGGATACTCGAAATCGTGAACTTCCAAAAAGAGTTCATATCCTTTTCAAACATTAAACTTTAAAAAAGCTTTCTTTTTATTAAAAAATCTGTTTTAATCAATCAACTTAATACTTACCCTCTCTTCCTTTTAGGACTTTATTGATTCTATTTTTCAAAATGTCAAACCTACTTTTTGTCTTCTTTTTAAAATTAAAACACATTTCTAAGTGAATTATAATAAATATTATTAACCAAGATCTCATTTGAAACTTTATTTCCTAATTTCTACTTTAATCTATAATAATTTCTATGATATCTAACCAAATAAATTGGTTAGCAAACTTTAGAGCACGATTCGTTTGTTTATTGAACTCATTTCACCTGTTACTAGCTTCAGATTTTATATGAAATGTTTGAATCAGATGATCTATTTTGAAAGCGATGCAAAATCGTCTTACTTAATCATTTCTTTTCTCAATGAATAAACGAAATTATATTTATGCAAAACCGGTAATTTTAATCCGCGAGACAAAAGTAGAGGCTCTAGTGAAGGAAAAATCGAGAACTCGTCAATTTATTAAAAACTTACAAGAAGAGGCGAAAAAAGCTAGATTGCTCTCATTGTATGAAATTGATTCTAGTGGAAGCATTCAGCGAAAAAGTATTGAACAGTATAAAGAGGAATTTAGAGAACGCAAACTCAATGATTGTAATTTTATTATCGTAGAGGAAAAGTCCCAAACGTTTAAAAAATGTTCTCTGCCTTCGATAAAAAGAGTAAATATAAAGTATAATTCGGAAAAACGAAATTACAAATACGGGTTTCAGGATTCCTCAAATTTTCGTGCCCACAATTTAGGTAATCTAAAATTCATTACAAACTTCAGTGATGTCAATTCATTTATTGTAAATTTGATTTAAAATTTATTTTAAAACTGAAGTGTGCATAATTACATAAAATATATGTAGTTTCATTTAAATAACAGATAAATTATGGAAGAAAAACTTAGCTGAGATAGAAAATGCAAGAAAATTAAGCAATTTGAAGGAAATGAGTGTCCAGCAAAAGATAAGATCAATACCGTTGTGATTGAAAATTAAGTGAAATTTTACAAAATTATTGTGATATGAATAATAGACATAATATAAATATTTAGCAAATAAATTATTTTTGACTTGATTTATTTATTTATTTTTCAGGAGAACAACAATATTTCCGGATATTCGAATCCGGAACTGGACATGATTAGCAAGGACATTGCTGAATTAGCTCGCGAAAGACACACAATGGAGCAAGATATTGCACAAAAGGAAGCGGACATTAAGATTAAAAATGGCGAAATTAAGAGTTTGCAAAGCGAACTAGACACTTTAGCCGCCACTTTAAAACAATTGGAAAATCAAAGGGGCGAGGCACAAAAAAGATTGAATGATCTTAAGGCTCAGGTAAATTGTTAAGTCCAAATTAAAATCCTCAGCTTGCTTGCCAAATGTGCAGCTTGGCTTTTGCAAAGAAGTAAAAGTTTTTAAAATTAATTAAGGTATCAAACTTGATCATCTGCATGATTCAGCAAGAAGAATATAGCTCATTTCGAATGTTTCGATTGATTTTATTTCATTTTCATTTAAAATTCCTTCAATTTAATTTATTTTTGTTTAATTTTGATTCTATTCAATTTTTTGCGTCAAAATAATAATTATTTCTTTAATTTAATTTACACCATTTTCGTAGTTTGATTAATTTATTGTCTTTAGTTATCTTCTTTTTGTTTGTTATGTTTGGTTTGTAGAAAACGGAAGTAGATAGAGAGTTGAGTGAAATCGAGATCGAGATACGGGAAGAGCAGCAAAAGGTATTCTAAAATTCACGATTATTGAATATTCAGTTTCCCTCCAATTGTTATTTATACTCTAGGTGCGGCAGAAACGCTAGCGCATTTATCGCTTCATATGCATGAAACATTTCATAAATCATGAATGCAGAATGAAGAATGCTCAATTTTAACATTTCAAGAGTATTAATTTCAATATTTGTTAATCCATCTTAAATGATTCAAAATAATGTTTCTAAAACATCAGTGAGCATGCTAATAAAAATTTTTTAAATGTAAAGAACTGATCTTTTACAAACTGCATTTTAAAAATTTGTAATAGATTGTAAGAGAAAATTAGGTTTCGATACAAGTTTTCAGATAATAGTGAGTAATTTAATAGGTCGATAAATTGCGGCAACAAGCGGAAGAACAGGAATCAGTTTTACGCATTCAAGAGGAAGAATTGTACTTCAAACGTCAAGAACTGGAGGGACTTAAGCAGGAAGAACACCAACTGGAGTTGCAACAAACGAAGAGCAGGGACCAATTAAATGAACTCACAAAAAATCTGCAGGACACACAACTCCAAATTAGCCAAGCCAAAGTCAAAATTACTCATCTGGAGGAACAGCAAAGACAAATGAGTGATGCAATTGCCCTTTATGATTCCGCACTTGCCGCTGGCGATGCGAATATCGTGCCAGATACTAGTCTTCATTATAAACCTGAAATCGAAGAATTAATAAAGTTAGTACTTAACATTAGTTACGTTTATTATTTTATTTTAATATTTTAGTGTTGCTAATGTTTTTATCTATTTTCTTAATAGGGAAGAAAAGCAGAGTTCCGCACAATTAAATGGAGTACAAGTTGACGAGGATGCGTTCTCAAATACAAATGGCAATAGGGGAGCTTTTCGTGAAGATCCTTTCTCATCTAACAAAGCTAAAGATGCTTTTAGAGATGATGATCTGTTTGGAAATCAAGGAGCCACTGTAAGAATTTTTCCTAGAACTTCTCAATTATCAAAGCTATTTTTCTTTTTGCCTTCAGTGTCCCTGTTTCTTATTTGTACTCATACTTAATTATTTATTTTTTATTTTCAGGGAGGTTTCAGCAGTGATCCCTTCTCGGCATATAATAGCCCAGGTGCAAATAAACAAGAACCTTTCGATCCCTTTGGAGAGAAAGGAAGTATCAGTAAACCAGTGGGTGTAAGTAGAGATTTGATCGAAGAATTTTACATTTTACATTATTATATTTCATGTTTAATATACAGTGCGTCGTCCCATGTTCGAAACGTTTCGGATATGGGAGCACCAATAGCAACCTCTCGTTAGCTCGTCACGTGACGTTCAGCGCCAATAGAGCGCTTGCGTTCAAGGACATTTTGGATAACAGACGTTCGGATATGGGACGTCGCACTGTATGCAAATCAACAGTCTCTGGAATTTCAGATATCGAAGGATCCTTTCGGAGATGATCCCTTTGCTAATCTCCACGCACCCACGAGACCTGAAAGCCCTAGTCCGGCTCTTCCACCGAAAAAAGCAAAACAGCCACCGCCAAGACCCGCGCCACCTCGTCCTTCTCAAGGGCCTTCTGCACCTCTGCGAGCAGCTCCTGCTCCTCCGGTTCCTTCACCAACGCCCGATTTATTTGCAAATGCAAATTCTGATCCCTTCGCGGCTCAACAACCAACGATCGACAATAATAACGGAAACAGCTTTAGCACTGGATTCGCTGATTTTGCAAACTTTGATTCCAAGGTAAGGAAACTGAACGACTATAAACACTCAATTCTGATTCACATGTGCCTTTATTTACATGTTTTGTCAATTTTCCACCTAGTAATCTTGTCCTTTCTCCTCTTGCAATTAGATCCTATTGTAGAATTGAGGAGTAAGTCATTTATACAAAACTGTATAGATTAATCTTGACCGGGAATTTGAAATCGACAGATGAAATGCTAATCCCAGATATCACAGCGTAGCAAAATTGGCTGCGGTGTTATTATTGAATAAATTCAATAATAATGTGAGGTCATTTCTAATCGATTTTTGCAATAAAAATAAAAAAATTTAGTTTTCTCGGCTTCTATGAAGTATACGGTAACATGTAACCACCTTATGAGATACGGAATATTCCACTTTGATCTAATCCACATATTTATTTTGCAGAATTCTAAGTTTATTACATAAAAATTCAAGAAAATCAAAAAAAGTAAATGTTCCTCATCTACAACAGTGGCCGTCAAATCTTCAAATATAATCTTCAAACATTTTTTCAAAATCTATTGAAATTTTTCAAAATATTCTAGATTATTCCAGAATTTTCTAAAATCTTCTGAACTCTTTCATAACCTTCTTTAATCTTTCAGACGTTTCCAGAATCTTGAATAATCCTCAAAAATCTACAAAAGACTCCCGAAATTTTTGCATATCCTTTAGAATCTTCAAAACTTATCTAAAATCTACAACACTTCTCCATAACCGAAACTGTTCCAGAATCTTATAAAATCATCTAGATTCTTCTGGATTCTTCCGTAATCTTCTAGAATCTTCTGGGTTCTCCTACAATGATGTTATAAAATCTTAAAAAATATCCCAAAATTGTTTAATATTCTTTTTTAATATACTTTGAGTATTGCATAATCTTCTAGAATCCTAAAAAATATTCTGAACTCTAGAATTCTGTAGAATCATTTAGAACCTTCTGAAATCATAAAACTGAAGTTTGCAATGTTTATGTGAAACGAATATAAACAAATTTTTTCTTTGAATCAGAGTTAAGCTTATGGTATTAAGGTGGTTCTTATGCCGAAACGAATAAGAAAAAAATGTCTCAACCCAATCAGGGACAGCAACAGCAGGCGTTAATTAAAGGATATTTGATCTCTAGGTGGTCATAAGTGTCGAATTCTGATTAGAAATAAAAGCAAAAGATCCCACACTACATAAGTGCAATTGTGCCCGGCCTCAGTGCAGGTTACAGGTGGGCAACCTCTGCGCTATGCCGGCCCACGAGGCCGCGCGGCCACGGTAGGCATGGAGGAGAGCATGGATCAGATAACGTAGAAGGTTGGTCAAACCACAATTCAGTAAACAGTCTAGACAGTGCAGCGATGAAACAACCTCTCCTCAATTTCTCAAGAAATAAAAGGATCGCGTCAATTGAACAAATCGACCTGCATCCAAACCTAACCTCGAAACGAATTCGTCAGGAAAACCTAACCTTAAATCCGGCAAACGAGATTCCTCTCACATTAGTGACCCTCCTGATCCTAATAAAACCAAAAAAGTTTCACGAGATGGTAACAGCAACCAACCCCACAATGAACACAAAGAACCCCCAAAAAATAATAAGTACTCAGCCCGTAACAAGGGACCTTACTTTGTTACGGTAAAAACTATGCTGAAAACCCGATGCATCCCATGACCTTTTAGGTAACATTCTTCACAGCACTTTCCCCAGATGAGTCAAAAACTTAAGTAAAGACAACACAACAAGAATTAATGTAGAATGCTATAATGTGGAAAGCGCAAATAGAATAGTTTCAAGTACTCTAATGGCTTCTATAAAGACGGCTCGCCATTTTGTAAAAAAGACAAATAAAGAACTTCAACTTCTCACTTTTGAAGGGCAGGAACTACTAGATTACGTAATGATCTTTCATTATCGAGTTAAGGTTATCCCCTACATTACACCAGTACAGATATGCTACGCATGTTATAGATTCGAAAATGTTGCATTGCAATGTAAAAACCCTAGGTGTCTCTTCTGTGGAGAAAAAGCACATGAAACAGGATAAAAATTCCAGTAAAGGAAGCTTCCAAATGGTTTTAAAAAGAGCAGAAAATAGTAACCACTAATTGGTTACCTTAATTGTGATTACCTCTAGGTAATCCCTCAGTGAACAATTCTAACAAACTTGCATCCTTCACACAAACAGTGACAAAACCAAAAACCCAAAATAGATCTTCAGTAACTCATCCAAAACAGTATAGTGTCTATAACAACTTGACGCCCAAAGGAAATCTCCCCCGGTCAACTGTTCCTACAAACAATGGAACATATTTGAAATATATTGCCTCTAAGCCGGATAGACAGAATCATGACTATGGACCGTCTGATCCTACTGCTTCGCAGTCGTCTGCGATCTGCGTCCCCAATTTTCCACCACATTTCGCAGAGTCTTTGGCACAAATGATGTTAATTTTGACACAATTTTTTGTATAATATGCCCCTATCATCTCCGCATTTGACTTTTACCAATCTCTCACGCAAGTCTCTCAATCACCTGTTGCATCTGATACTATAACTCTAGATCCACCGACTCAAACACTTAACTAAGCTATCAATTTCAGACATCCCTATTATTAATTTAAACTCTTTTTACTCCACAATTTCATAATATGCATTGTCTAAAATTACAACTTTAAAAATTTTCCAATGGAACTGTCGCAGTGCCTTTAATAAAAAGGGATGCTTAGATAGAATCGTTCATAACTACGATCTGATTCTGCTTAGCGAAACCTGGTTAAGACCAAAATCATATTTTTATTTTAAAAACCTGAACATTATTCGTAAAGATCGCGAGAATCGTTTGGGGGGGGGGGGCTCCTGATCGCGATTAGAAATGATATACCTTTTAAACCCATTAACATATATAACCTAGAAAACGCATTTGACACTTTAGCTATCTCTATTCCCACTGACATAGGTCCATTCCTGATCGTGAATGTTTATAGAAATCCTCGTGCTGTTACTACGGATGCAAATTGGTCTGATTTTTTCGAATCCATGATAAATTACTCAACTTCAACTGTCACCATACTTTCTGGGCTTGCGACCGATCATGCAAATCGACAATACTCTTTTTGATAAAGCAATACAATTCAATTATTCAATCATTAATACAGGTGATCTCACTCGTCCCACTGGACCAAATCAGGCTAAATCTGCTATTGATATTTCCTTTGTTTCCAACAATCCTGTCACCCGAAGTACTTGGAAGGTGATGGTTGACAAAATGAGAAGTGATCATTTCCCTATCATCGAAATAGATATACCTTATCCATACTATCAATTTTTTCACACATATAACTTCAAGAAAATTAACTGGAGGGTTTTTAGAAAACATTTATCTTTATTGCACTCTGATAGCTTACTACAATGTACAGACTTAGCAGGTAGTTTAGGTTCAAAGATATAGATGATGCTCTTCATAAAGCTGATCCAAAAATTGACAGAAAATCTCGTAGAAATAATATCAACTCTTGCTCTCCCCCATGGTAGAATAAAGAGTGTGACAGGGTGTCACGGTTAAAGTTAGCTAAACTTAAAAAGTACATGCATACTTCTAGCTATGAAAGTTTCATAGAACATAAAAGATACGATGCATACACTACAAAAACTTTTAAAACAACAAAGATAACTAGTTTCCATTCTTACTGCCAAGGTGTCTAGCGGACCGGGAAAACCCCGGGAATTTTATTTAGGATAGGGATTAAACTTATATTTTATTTTTTTATTCTTCAGATTTTAATAGCATTTAAGCAACTACTTGTGATTCAGACTGAATAATTTAAAAAATATGTATTTTACGTGTTACAAAAATTTTCAAATATGTACTTTCGATTAATATTTATCACTTCAGTCTGTGATTAAAGATAAGTTTGGTACGTGTAAATAAATAATT
>JBAGKK010500134.1:0-34359 GCA_037177015.1 Euceroptres primus | reverse complement strand
TAGCATTCAAAATTGGTATAACATTTACTAAAGAATGACAGACGTTGTTGAAATAATGAAGAAAATTCACTAGTAAGTGACATTTACCGTAGAGGTCATATGCGCGTGCACGGTCACCTGAATATAGTCCCTACGGCAAATATCACTTATTAGGTTATAACTTTCGACAGCGGAATAGTGTAGGGTTCAAAATTGGTATAACGTTTATTAGAGAATGACAGACGTTGTTGAAATAATGAAGAAAATTTAATAGTAAGTGACATTTGCCGTAGAGGTCATATTCGCGTGCACGTGCACGAGAAAATAGTCCCTACGGCAAATATCACTTATTAGGTCATAACTTTCGACAGCAGAATAGTGCAGGATTTAAAATTGGGTGTAATATTTATTAAAGAGTGACAGACGTTGTTGAAATAATGAAGAAAATTCACTAGTAAGGGACATTTGCCGTAGAGGTCATATTCGCTTGCACGTGCACGGGAAAATAGTCCCTATGGCAAACATCACTTATTAGGTTATAACTTTCGACAGCAGAATAGTGTAGGGTTCAAAATTGGTGTAACATTTAATTAAGAGTGACAGAGGTTATAGAAAGAATGAAGAAAATTCACTATTAAGTGAGATTTGCCGTAGAGGTCATACTCGCGTGCACGTACATGGGAAAAAAGTCCCTGCGGCAAATATCACTTGCAAGGTTTTAACTTTCAACAGCAGAATAGTGCAGGATTTAAAATTGGTTATAACATTTATTATAGATTGACAGACTTTGTATAAATAATGAAGAAAATTCACAAGTAAGTGACATTTGCCGTAGAGGTTATATTCGGGTGCAATTACACCGGAAAATAGTCCCTACGGCAAATATCACTTATTACGTTATAACTTTCGACAGCAGAATAGTGTAGGTTTGAAAATTGGTATAACATTTATTAAAGAGTGACAGACGTTGTAGAAATAATGAAGAAAATTCAATAGTAAGTGACATTTTTAATTTAACCGTTACAGATGACCGTAATGATTTATAATTTTCTGCTACATGTTAGCAATTATTAAGTATATGTTCCTTGAGCACACTCACTGAAAGCTGATGAACAACCGTGAGAAGGTATTTATCCGAAACCTTTGATTATATTTCAAGGAGTATCATGAGTGTTACTGTCGTTTTTAAATTTTGTACCCAAACAATTTTTAATTTTTAATTATGATTCCTCTTATGAAAAATGAGCCCAATGATTTAGATTGGCCCTTGCACTCTATTATTACTTAAATTTTGAGTTTCAATATTTTTTTATCGCATGCGAGCTGGCTCATTTACAAAAAATTTGCAAATATAAGCGTTACGGTCGAAATGTCAAAATTCGAGGGACATACTTTTGAAGCCTGTGACTTGGTTCGTATTAAACAAAATGCAGATTCTCATGATTAAAGATGGTTCTACTTTAATTAGCTTGAAATATATTTTCTTTTAGCCTTATCTTATTTTGTGATAGAGTTTAAACATAAAAAGCATATGGAAATGTGGATCGGAACAAGGTGACTTAATTAAAAATCGAACATTCAAACTTCAATTAATTTTGATCTAATGAATAAATCTATTTAAAACTAATTGTGCTGTATAGTTTACACTATAATACATATCTTAAAACAAAAATTAATTTAATTTTTTATTAAAATTACCTAGATATCTTTGAGGGACACAATAGTGAAAGATTCCAAATATACCCAAATAAAATCAGCAATTAACAAATGTCACAAAATTTCGAGAACCGTACATCTTTGTAATGTGATCGTGTCCCGCGTTTTTTTCAGATTAGTGCACTTTTTATAAAGGTAAGTTATACGTAAAAATATTGTCCGTAAAAACATGTTCGTTCTTATAAACTCGAAATTTTATCTAATTTATGTTAAGGAAGTAACCTTTAAAAAAGGATTCATTTTTCATCGATTTATTGTCATTGTGTCCTACGACCATTTTATGATATCTTGAATGAAGTTGGTCGTTTTGTTTGAAAAGAATAATAATTCCTTAATTTTAAATTTTAATAATAAAATTCTTTTCAGAAAATTCATATTATTTATCATTCAATGTAATTACAATATTATTGATTTGCAATAAATGTTGAAATATATATTTAATTCGTTTTCTATAGTCCATTCGTGTATTTTAAGGGTAGAAAATTGTGAAATATCGCGTTGGTTAAAAAGGTTAAAAAATACCATAAATAAATTCTAAATACGTTTCTTGCTCTTGTTCTCTAGTATTTTCGTCGTATTTCAAATGCATACTAACAGAAAAAACGTGCATTAATCAAATTTTAGATATTTTTTTTAACAAAAATTATTATGTGAATATTGATGATTTTTTGATTTTCACCCATAAATAGTTTTCAATCAATTCGAATCCATCCTAATAAACTTAAGGCTTTATCACTCTATACTAAATGCATAATATATCATATTATGATTCAGAAAAAAATAGTTTTAAAAGCTTTTTTATTCACTTTCTATGGAAACTTACCTGTTTGCTAAAAAAATGTTGACGGAAGCGCATGAACAAGTTTCATAGGTAAACAATTTATTTTCCACGGGTAATTTATGTACATACACAAATAATTGATCACTAAGGGAGATGCAAAAATATTTGAGACTGAGAAATATTGTCTTTCAAAGAAGAAAAAATATTTCTACATGGTTATTTTACAATAAACCTATTAGTTTATTCGGTAATCAGTAATCTGTAATCTGTATTCTAAAATCAAACTGGAACTTCAAAATATAATTTTGGAAATGCACTTTCTCTAATGAAAGGACAATTTTCCATGATTTGTGTCGTTCGCCTTGGTGGGATCGTGACGCATCTTTTTCTTACGCTGGTACGTACTAGTACTAGTACTAGTACTAGATAATAAAAGTGCACAAGGGGAACGACGAAATGCTTGGCGCCACATTGCCGCGACCCAAATAATAATAATATCAAGGGGTAGAAAGCGATTGACAACAGCAAGCTCGCGAATGGTGGTGGTCGTCTAAACCAAGGACGAAGCCATCGATGGCAAAATCTGGTCTCCCAGACTCCCTCTTTTTACATAATTCCATTTTTATCTGCTTCTCATCAGAAACCATTTTCCTTCGACCTTTCGTCTTGAATGAGTCACAAAAAAAACAGGATTTACTCCTAAAAATTCGGAGAAAATACACTCGCATTTTGGTCCATTCCTCGAGGGTAGGATATTCTCTCTTAGTTACAAAAAAGATAAAAAAAGATTTTTCTAAAGTTATTATTGTTTGTCGCTTGTCTCATAAGAAGCAATTTTCTAATTCATTTATTTTATTGAAGATATCTTATGCTCTATTATAAATAGAAATAAATTCGAAAGTACAAATTGATAAGAATGTCTATTTTGAATTATCCAATTAATTATTGGGAGAAGATTAACTGTACATCTTATATAATTCTAAACTTAGATTTTTGATTTTATAATTATTACACTCATAAAATACTGAGTCACTGAGTGTTGGTTGGAACTTTTGTAAAGCTTCCGATCGATTCAGGTAATCCAAAAATCAAAAACCACCGTCAGCTGCAAAGCGAGGATCACAGGAAGATAACTACCGGAAGTTGCGGATCGATTGCAACCGGATTCTCGACACTCACAGACGTATTGGTAACTATCCCGGTTGTATCTTCCTTTATAACAAACTTTTTCCTCTGACCATAATCTGGCACATTCTCGTACGACATGGTAATCTCGTGAACCAGTAAAATAATCTGAAATTAACATTAATAATGAAAGGAAATAAGAATTTTAAGAAATTGTAACCTTCTAACTCTTCCAGAACCTTTACAGAATATTTAAGAACATGCAATTTTTTGGGATAATTTTTGTAATTAGTATTAAATAAAGGAGTGCATTCCGGAAGGATCAGAGGGTTGAAACTTGTTATATGTTTTTTTCTAATAAGTTTGATTATTTGGTTTTGATTGTATTAATTATTAGTTTCTAATATTTGATTATTTGGAAAAAGTGGAAAAAGTTTGGGCTCAAAATTTTGGTATTTTTAAGAAATCTAACTTTAGGGGCTGAAAAGATAAATTTCCGAAAGTCTCAAAGGGATGAAACTTACTTATATTGATTTTATATCATTTTATTTTATAAAAATAATTAAAATAATGTTTGATAAACTGTAGAAATGTTACCCACATATGTAAGTCGCTTTTCGACAAAAATTGTGTGTTTCAGGGCATGGTTGGAGATACTTTTCATCAACTTGGTGAAAATCACACATTTCTTCTTCACTACTACTGCACTGATAACACTCGATCCCTTTGCACGCTGCAAGAAAAAATATTGTAAGAAATATTAAATAAAATACAATGTATATTAAACAATAAACATAGAATAATAAATAATGTGAAGGACACAAAAAATAAGAAACATTTTTATTCCTTATAGTGATCAATATTTACCTTCGGATGATAATATATTGCATATTAAAATTTCTTAATCAGACATCGAATACAATTTATTATTGATATTAAAAATTGAACTCGTATTAATTCAGAAACTACTTTTTAAATAAGTAAATAATTTTTTTAAAGTAAAAGACAACTGTGTTACCAACGAGACTCTGACCATAAGATCATCACTTTAACTGTGGAAGATAATTCATTTGCCTACAGTTGATATGGCTGGTTTTGACATCAAACATTCTTTTACCATTTAATATTATTCATTTTTTAAAATTGTTTACAAAAATAAAAATATTCTTTTTCATAAATCAATTATGATTCTCCTTCGATAAAAATATTCAATTAATATTGCGTAATTATTATTGTAATATTAATATTATATTAATATTAATATTATAATAATATTAATATTATATTAATATTAATATTATAATAATATTAATATTGTATTAATATTAATATTATATTAATATTAATATTATAATAAAATTGAATAACAATATTATTATTATATTAGTATTAATATTAATAATGATATTAATATTATGTCAATATTAATTTTACAATAATATTCAATTCGCAAAAAAATGTTCAAGATACGGAAAAGCAAGTAACTTTTTTCTTTTTTAGGGGCCATTCAAATAATATATAACGCTTGGGAAAGTGAGAGTTGTCTGTAATTCACTTGAAACTGAGAGAGACACAAATATCCCAAAAGCGTTACGTATTTTTTGAACAGCCCCTTAGGACCAAATCAGTTTAATGGAATTTAACGATTAAAAAATTAATTGGCCATTTTACCTAATAGTTTTAAAAAAGTAACTCTGGGGATTTTCACTTTATATCCAATTGATAAAAAATACCCACTTAAAAATGAAATTTTTAAAAAGTTAAAAAATCATTACCTTTCTGAGAAATGATCAAGACCAACAAAATGAGCGAAGTATTTAAAGTATTCCTCATCCTCTATCTTCATTTAAGCTCTTTCTGCACCTTTTTATTGGAAGCATAAATAAATAAAAACTATTTTTATATTCTTCTGCTGCAATCAGTCTCTCCGGTGCTTTGGGATCTGTAACGCACGTACGCAGAATGATTAGGCTCATTAGTTGTTATATGGAGCATCGTTAGTACATTTATCATTCGGGGTTATTGAAGGCACAATGAATATCCAACCTCTACCTGAAGGGTAATCAAATTCTCTCCCAACTTTTCAGAATTTCGAATTTTTAACCTTAAATATTGCACACTTTTTATTAGAAGTTAATCTTCAATCTCAGTCTAATGTCTTAAGTATCAACAATCTTTTCCCCCATTTCAGAAAGTAAATAATTAAGATCCTTAAAGTCATTGGAAACAATAAACCAGGAAATTAGTGTTACAAAAGAAATCAATCTTTCCTAAGCTGTCATTTAAACTAGGGTGAACCAGGGTGAACTTTATTACAATTTAAACAAATTTAAAATATATGATCTCACTTCAGAGGGTTCTGGTTTTATTTTCTTTTAGTAAATCTAAGCTTGAAGCTTTTGAAGCAACTATTTTTTCGTAATTTTAATAACAAATAAATTAAATAATTAATAAATAAATGAGTAAATAATTTTTTAATATTGCTAAACTAACAATTTGTCCAATATCGCAATTTGAAAACTGGCACACTAAAAATGTACCTACTCTTCTCTTTGCGTGACAAGAAACTGGAAAAATCAAGAAATAAGTTAACTCCAAAATTTGCCTCAATTTCAGAATATCATAAATGTCATGTGGGTAGATAACATTAAACAATATCACAGAAGTCATAAACCTAGATTATATTTCTGCAGAATACTGTGCTATACAATATTTTTGAGCTGCACAATATTTTTCGAAGATAAACTATTTCTAAAAATCATTTCTACATTGAATTTCAAATTAAAGACTAAAACCAAAGAAAAGTTCAATTTACAGAATCACAAATCAATTATTGACACCAGAAGTCAATTAAAACAAGTCACCAAAACATATTTTGAAATCACCCCTAAATTTTTACAAAACTCTTAAAAATATTTTGCTTACTCTTACGTAATTGTCTCGTGACCCCTATTTTACAACTACGATATGACCTCTAATAGAGGTTGCAGAAGTTTCTAAGCATCGAAATAGTCCTCAATTTCCTATTATTACAGACCATTGTATATCAATCATGTGAATAATATGAATCAGAGCAAATGTGTTTAGAATAAATTAGAAGTGGGTAAACTAATTGGTTGATTTAAATGAGGATATAATAAGTACTCTACATGTAGTCGAGGGAGCTGCATTGATATAAACAGATTAAGAAAATGAAATGAAATGAGAATTATGAATGTCAAAGTAATTTAAAAAATTAAAATCAATATTATTCCGGGCAACGCCTTTTCTGATTCCGGGTCTAATTCGGATATATCCGCGTGGCCACATACGTGCGTGAATCTGTGAAGTGGCGTGTTACAGGAAAAGGGATATTATCCACTCAAAGTAGTGCACTACTTGGAGCTACCCACTTTGTGCTCGATTTATACGTGGTAACCACCCACGGCCTTCCCCATTCAAGACTCGATCCTTCTCTATGAACTCACTTTAGTCCACCGGTTCCTCAAGGACCTTGTCTTTAAAATGATTAATAAAAAAAAATTTTATCTCATTAGGTCACAGCAGCACATGGAATTTCCACAAAACATATGGGAAACTCCATGTGTACTCACAAAAAAGAAATTATCACGTAATCCATTTTTTAAAACTCATACCACTTGAAAAAGAAATGATCATGTCAGATTGTTTTCTGAAAATTTCTCTTCTTCGAATTATTGCATTTTCATTATTTTTTCTATTCTTAAAATTCTTTTTAACAAGGGATGCAAGTTTTTAATAATAATTGGTACCGTTTGGCTTAGCTTTGATCAAATTAGTTAAAATTGTACATTTATGTGTAACATTTACCAAGGAATCTGAATGTTGCGGTCCCAAAATTTAAAAAAAAATCACATAAAAAAGAAGGCATATTATATACTCAAGTAAAGATTTTTATAATTTTTTGTAGTTTGACTTTGGAAGATTTCCAGAGCTAACAATCGATTCAATAATGGACCAAGACTGGAGGCCAAGATTTGGAAGACAGTTCTGAGTTAATATTGGCCAGTAATTCAGAAAAATTTCCAAATTCCGACCACACAAGTTGTAAGAGTCATGAATTTAACGAGCTTTTATTATTTTTGTTTGAGAAGAAAGTTGAATAGTATTTTAAACCAACCAATACCAATGATTTTTTATTTCCCAACGTCTTATACAATTATTCAGAAAGATCTTAATTTTTATTTTATCTGTTCAAATTTTTTGAAGGTAGATTTTTTCTCGTTTTCAAAAATAATTAAATAATTTGAACAAATAACACAAAAACTAAGATCTTTCTAAAATTGTTCGACAACCTAACATCTTATGAGTCTTATCTTATGCAATTGAACCAGGGAAAACCAAACGGTCCTAAGTCCATTCAATCTAATTTTATAGGAGAAATATACAAATATACAATTTATAGGAAAATTGTTAGGAAAATTTATAGGAAAATATACAATTTATAACCAATTGAATCCAATTTTTGCGTGTGTTTGGTGCGATGGACCAATCTATTGACCATTATATAAAAAAATAAATGACCCAAGTATGAATTTTATAATTCAATGAAAATGCCGGTGGACTTAGAACCGTTTTCCTTTCCCTTTAATTATATGTTATAAAAAGCAACAAATCGCTGAAGAAATAACTTAAAATAAATACTTTTATTCATTATAATACTATTAAATAGCAACAAATTAAAATCAAAAATTAATTTTAATTTTAATTTTAATTATTTTCTTTTTAACCTTTCTATTTGTCAAAAGGTTAGATATAGAACATGAAATTTGAAGAAAAAAACAATTAAAAGAATTGAATACTTACACTTTAATTTAAATACTCTGATTTTCCAAAATATTTCGAACTTTTAATATTTGGAACCAAAATATTTGGAACACTTTCAAATAGTTAATTAATGAGTAAATTCTTAGCAAAACTTAACTTTATTCACTGAAATATGTGTAAAAAAGAATAAAAAAGAAGGGAGTGTCGACAACTCAATTTCGTCAAAAAGTGGACTTAGGGCCGTTTAGTTTTTCTGGACTCAATTCTTGATACAATTTTTTTCTAATACTGTAATTATGTATAGTAGGGTGACTGACAAAAAGTTGACCATTTTAAGTCCCTAGCATATTTCACATTTCCTATGATTAATTAATTTCTTCTAAATATATCTAAACAAAGTATACTCACATCAGAGCACAATTTAGAAAAACTTTAAAATTTTAGACGACTTCGTTTAGAAATTAGAAATAAAAATGTTTGAAAAATGTCAGGTTTCGCGATGTCCCAAACTACAAATTTGAAATAGAAGATTGCTAAATAATATCAAAAATATTTTCTTTAATAATTTGGGCTTATAAAAATCTCTTGAAATGGGTTGAAAAAGATGATTATGGAGTGATAAATTGAATATTTTATAGTTAAAGATGATAAAAAGTGCTCCAAAGTCTGTCTCCAAGTTTTGTGTCAGGTTTTACGATTTTGCTATTTTAAGATGAAACTCGAAATTCGTGATTTAAGCTGCAAAAGGCGGTATAGATTTGTTAATTTTAGGCTAACGAAAATTTTCATATTGTTGAATAACGATTGCTCATCAGTATTTCCAAATAGCAGTAAATAATAATTACTATTTTTGTACAATATGTTTTAAAAAATATCATATTTATCGAATTATTAATTCCAAATTTTATTAAAAGAGAGGATGTCTTGAAGCTGTAAAGTCAATATCAAATCGCGCAATCACAGATGTTTTCAATATTTTTAATAATTTTTACCTGTTCTTGGAATATTTTTAAAAGATTCTTCAAATATTTATTCTGTCAAGGTCGAATGTCATACATTGCGAACTTTATTAGGGCAGTGACGAACAAATATATTCCTTGATCGCTCTATTTCGTTTTTTCATACGCTCTTGCGTTGGACGTCTTTAAAAAAATATATTTTATTTATTTATTTATTTTCTTTAAAAAAATATATTTTATTTAGCATGGGATATTTATTTTTTTCGGAAATTTCGTGGTCTAATATGGTCAACTTTTTGGCAGTCACCCAGTAATATTTAAATATCAACTCTGAAAAATAAAACACTTTTAATTGAAGGTTTTGTATTCTGTTTATTAACAGATAAGTTTTGTTTCCCTTTCTGTGTAACGATTCCAACATCCTCCTGATAAATAAGAGACACGCCCATAATTTGACAAAGAAAAAAATATTGTAGAAAAATTTTCCCAATTTTCTATTCAAAACTTCTTTATTTATTATTCAGTTCTTTAGCTTCTTTGTTTATTATTGACTGAAAAATATAAATCAAAAGCGATTTTTCAAATTTCACGATGCTTTTTTTTATTTTATATATTTTCATGACAGGTCTTTAGGTTATGTGAATATAATATATTATTATTACAAAAAGTTAGAAAACGAATTCAATTAATTATTTCAATTAAAAGGGAAGTGATAATTCTCTTCTTGAAGTTACTTTAAATCTCCACAATCAACGATTTATCAAGGAAGTCAAAGTAAGAGACAAATTTTCTTAAATTAACGAAAACAAATTATACAAATTGTTTATTTCTTTTTATTTGCAATGTATTATATTCCGATTCTAAAAATTTTAATTAAAGTACTTTTGATTAAATTGAGATGTAATGATTTAAAGAATTTCTCTTCATTTATATAGAAAAAATGTGTATTAATTAAAATTGTATCAATACACACTCAAAAAAATGTCTAGGTAAATTAACCAGAATGCTAGTTAAATATGCTCTTACAATTTTTTCTGGTTAAAGTAACCAGAATTCTGATTGTTTTAACTAAAACTTCTTGGTACTTTAACTAAAATTTCTTAGTATTTTAACCAGAATTTTGGTTATTTTAACCAGCAAAAATAGTAATAGCATATTTAACCAGAATTTTGCTAGTTTTTTTAGCGCACAATTACACATGGATCTACTACTAAGTTTTTCATTAATATTTTTTTATTTATTTATAATTAAGGTTATTATTTTGTTTTGTACGAAATTATCTTGTATTATCATCTTTTTCATGTTTTGCTAAATTTTAAACACTTTTAACACTGATCGGCATTTGCATCCGTCAAAATGTGGATAAAAATCATACCTTTTCCTAAAGTGACCTCAAACTTGTAAAAATTGATTTTGAAAATTGATTTTTTTGATTTTTTAGGTCAAAAAATCTATTTAACTTTTTCCAGAAAGAAAATAAAATTTTCATTATGTTTTTCATGATGTAACTATTTTCATTTTTTATAACTATTTTATTTTTAAGCATGGTTTCTGAAACCTGACCTTCATTCGGTTTCCTTACCCTAAATGCTTTTAATCTTCAAGAAAAATTTCAATAAAACTGATGACAATGAAGTATACAATTTTTTAGAGCAAAATTCATCCTTAATTTGGAAATGTATAAAATTAATAAAATGGAAAATCGGTCTAACCTTTAATTCGACAGTGTACTTTTTTAGATACAAATAAGTTTTGACTTCAATAAAATTAATTTCTTTTCACCCTTAAACTTTTTATGCAAAAGGGTCGCCTTATCAATTTTTAAATATACTTAAATTTTATAAGTGACTGAATATTCCGTTACATTAATGTAATTTTATAATAATCGTAACTGAAAATTTATGCAGTTTATGTAATTGGAAATTTAGTTACGTTTTCCTAAATTTCAGTTACAATTTGGTAAATTTAATTTATATTTAGGAACATTCAGTTACCGTAACGGAAATTTAAGACAAATTCTTGAAAATTCAGTCACATTTTGTTGATTTTCAGCTACCATGCTTAAAAATCCAAACACCTAAAAAAATCCAACAAAAAATTTCATAAAGAAAATTTTGACGGGTCTATCTTCTTTTATTGACATCTGTTATTTTGTTGCAATTACTATTAGTGACTTTAGAGTAAAAAGCACATAGGCCCGCCAAACTTTTCTTCATGAACTTTTTTGTTCGATTTTTTTGGATATTTGGATTTTCAGTTTCTTGCACAATTTCATTTTATTTGGCAAATTTGAGTAATTTCATTACTTTTGTTAGGGATAGAAAAATATTTTATACTTTCTAGGTTCTCAAGGACCTTTTAAAAAATTCCAGTTTTACATAAATTTGTCAGGCACTTCAAATTAACCCAGATTTGTCAGGCTCTTTAAATTTGAATCAGTCAAAATTTTAACTGATTTCATTCAATGGTCCATTTCTAGCTAATTCATCAGTAAATTTTGATTGAATGTCAGTCAATTTCACTGAAGTTCAGTCCAAATTCACTGATAAATTATCCATAAATGAGTCTCTGAATGAAATCAGTGAAAATTTTGACTGATTTAGATTTAGGGAGTACATCAACTCCAATTTTTTTACATGATTTCGAAATGATGGAACTGAGAACTGAATATTGTGAAAATTGAAATCAATATTTGAAAATAACTTTCTTTGATCAGATTGAATTCAATCTCTCCCAGGCGCGTCTTCACCTAGATTTTCTATCTCCTACACATCGCAAATGAGTATATGCACGCGACTCGATGCGTGGGGTGCCTAGTGCTCGTACCAACCAGGGATCAACAGTGCGTTCTAAGCTCTTGAGGCCGCGAGGTCGGCCCTTTTTCCAGCCCCTAAATTTCCGCATCATTCATTAATTCGAGCAAGCCTTCCGTTCAATTTCAATCTAATATCTAGTCCTCTCTCGCCTCGCGACTAGAGCGACTCGTTAAACTAGTTTTCTATTCAATCGCCACTTGTGTGCAACTGATAAAAATGGGATTGAAATTGCGATTACTCACTATTGCCTGCTGTGCTTTCCTCATCCTGGAAAACTGCGGTAGGTTTTAATTATTATTCATAATAATTCTTCAAGACTTGGTTTTAAATAAAATTAAATAAAAATCCTTCAAGAAATCAGCCCACAATCCGAAAATCAATACAGAATGATTGCAAATGATTTATTCAAATGTGGTGATTATAATTATCAACGATAAAAAAGGAAACAGTGAGACAGTGAATTTATCAATTTTTTTGGTGAAAAAGGAAAAGTGAGTGAATCGAATTTACTTATTCGAAGCTGTTAATCGATAAGTGTCTTTTTCCGGTTAGACTAAAGACCAAATTAAATCCAGTACTGAATTCAGTAATAGAGAATGAAACTGGAGAATTCGAGATTTTACTGGAGACAAAAGAAGTTCAACTTCTTATTATAATCAGTTTGTAGCGGTTATAATTTAGGAACTCAAAGAGAAAACGTTTCTTTGGTGATCATCGAATTCAAGACCATAATTTTCATATCAATTTTAATCAAAGTTCTTTTATTCTTTTTTAACAATAAATTCTTTTGTGTAAGATAATAAAAAGTTGTCTCATAATGAGCTCAAATCTCAACGAGATATTTGTCGTTTCATTGTAATCTTTGAATGCTTTATACCTCATAAATCAAATCAAATTTGAATTTCCTAAACGTAAAAAGCAAAAAAATATTCTGCTCTACACACAAAAAGACTTTTTCTCTCTTTAATATAAATTATCTTTCGTAAATTTATTTACAAAAGTTCGTTTATTATAATAGTTCCAAAAACATAAACTAATATTTAAATAATCAATGGTATATTTTTAGTTTTACAATTGCAAAAATAAGGCTTTACCAATTTAATATAATTTTAATTCACTGACGCTTGGCACGTGTCCTTGGATGACTAAGAGGAACATTTTTAGGGGTTGTACTGACCAATTGGCTTTATCATGGATGAAATTGATTGGCGCAAGCGTCAATGAAATCGATGTCAAATTCGGGCAAACTGCGCTCAATTGACGTAATCAACTTTCTCAGGTCCTTCAGATCATAATTAAAATTTAAATAAATAAAAGTGTGTAAAAAAATTCCTTTTTTCAAGTCACTTTTTAAGAATTATTCCAAACAGAGTGCATCAGGGGCGTTTTATTGATTTTTCTCAGAGAGCAACTCTTCTTATTCGGACTTTGACTTCCCTTTTCACAGAGAAAGAATTCAACGAAGCTTTTTTTTCAAGACATATGCTTTTATTATTTTTAGAATACCGATTCCTTAGACGGCATGTGAATGTGTATTTAATTTCTTTAAATAGAAGAGTGAGAATTTTATCATTATTTAAATTAAATAAAGTCAAATCTGATACAGCTTTTCAAATATTAATTGTTTATTGGATCCAGAATTTAATATGGTGCTTAAAGAAGATTCAGAAAATGAGAAAATAATTTAAAATAGTACATAAAGTAGGCTATTCGTATTACTAGGGTACCTTTGATGACTCACTCTCAACGATCAAACTGATCTCAGGGTCACAAAACTTTGAAAAGGGGCAAAAGTTATAGATCCGTTAATTTATTCGAAATTTAAAATTCGAAAAAAATGCTAATCCCTGAAAACTTTATCAAACACTGTTATAAATATTTTTATATTGAACTATTGTTATAAAAAGTAGTCAGTAATTAATAAGAAAATGAAATAAAATATGTGTCTGTTATCAATATAATATCAAATATCAAATAATCTTACAAGATTATTTGATATTAAATTAAATTGAATTAAAGTTCCCTTTACATAATTCTTTAAAAATTATTCCTCAATTTCTTTGAAGATTAAGATTAATGTTTTATTTAATGTTCTAATGTTTTTCAATGTTTCGTTTAATGTTAATGTAATTATTTAATGTTTTAATTTATTTTTAAAATTCTGGAAAAATATTGTTGAATGATGTAAAGTAGAGGCAAAAATTTTCGACGTCGTCGCTTAGTCTTTCTAGGCCAGACAGCTTCATTGATTTTTATAGAGACGGAGTATTCTTGTTGGATGCGGTACAATGAGCTTTTTCAGTATTTTAATTACTATAATAATCTATGTGAAAATAAATTATACTATATTTAAATTAAATAAGACAGAATGAAGTTGATTATATTTTAGGTAAAGGTTCAATTGTTACGTAATTAATTCTTTCTGCTTGTTCAACGATTTAGCGATATTCAAACCTTGAAATCACCATGACACAACATTAAACCAGTAGTATCCACTTTGGTCAAGTCATTAAAAATAAAGAAGAACTGAATAGCTTAACGTAATACATATTAATCACAGTATTTAATTTCCTGCTCATTGTTTCTTCTGATCAATTGTTTCGAACCGTTCAATGGAAAACGATAATATATTACAGAGTTGTTGACAATAATCAATTTTATCCTCAATACCTTCAAATGTATCAATCCAACTTAAAATGTCTCGATAAACTTGAGGAATAAATGTTTATTATTTCTCTTATCAGTAAATTCTATTTCAATCGACTGTTTTTTCTATATTTTCTGTTGATAAAGCAGTTGGAAGTTCGGAGGTCAGCTAATTTTAATTTTAAAAAATGAGATGAAATGAAAGTCGTTGAAACCTTGAAAAGAAATTTTATCTCACAATTAATGCAGACTTAATAATAAATATTACCGTATTAGTGTACTATAATTATGTTGAATCAAAAGGCCTATTTGCTTTTCAGTTCTTAAATTTTTCATTTATTTGCAGATTTGTTTATTTATTTAAATTTATTTAGTCATAGTTTTTCAGTTTTGAGAAAAATTGGTTTAAAGTTCTATTTTAAATTTTTATAATTTCAGGGGTAATCGCTGTGAGATGTTTTGACTGCAACAGTCACAATGACAGCAGATGTTTGGAAAAAGAACCTCCAGAGGAACTAAAAATTGATTGTTCATCAAAAAGGGATGGTGCAAAATATACAATGTGCAGAAAAATCGTTCAAACCATCGAATTCAGTGTCAATGGCTGTAAGTATATTTTATGATATTTATTCAAAATTATTTTATTATCAATATTTATTATTTATGTCATTTTTTAATTTGGTAATTTTCTACTCATACTACAAAGATGAACTCCTAAACAGGAAACAAACAGAAAGATAGTCGTAGGTCATTGTCAGATAACGACCCATATGTGATGCCGTCAAGTCAGAAGTAAACGATAATTCAAATAAAATATGTAATGTGAATTGTTTTGTTAGCCTAATTATTTAATAAACTGTGAAATACAATACAATTTCTATATCTCAAGTTACAATTTTTTTGAAAATTCTCAATCTAAATTCAAATACTCAATACTCGATTCCTTCCTATTTTGAGTGAACCTTTTAGTTTCCCAATATTTACTATGCACCCATTTTGTTTTCAGTAGTGATGCATTCGGGAAGATTTCAAGAAAAATCGAGAATTACTCAAAACATGTTCAGATAAGATCAACACTTGATGGGAATCAAGAATCCCGAGTAAGAGTTTTCGAGAATCTCAACGAGAAATCTCGAAAATTTTTATTCGAGATTCTTGATTTTCATTAAGAGTTGACCTCATCCGAATGAGTTTTGAGCAAATCTCGATTTTTCTTGAAATCATCTCGAATGCATCACTAATTTTTAGCTAATTTAAAAAAAACTTTCAATTTCTTTTACTTCTCACTCTTGTATCTTTTATTAGGCAATATAGATTCTAAGATTAAACAATTAACACTGTTTTGTCAATTAAATAAAATATTCTATACATTTAAAAAAACTGATTGATATTTGATTTTGATATTTCTTAATTATGTTTTTTATTGTAGTGCCACCCAATATGAGGGTAATCCGGAGTTGTGGTTGGGACGAGTCAAATTACAAGGGTAAATGTTACCAGAGGGGTGGCTTTGGTGGTCGACAGGAAGTCTGTTCCTGCCTTTCAGACTTCTGCAACGCTGCCACACCCGGGGCCATTCCGGTTTCCCAATTTCTCATGCTTTCCTGCTTACTAAGCAGCGTCCTTTACGCATTTGCTCGAAACTAATATCTCACAATTGATATTTTCGCTGAAAACCCATAAAAATGGAAGCAGCGAACTCGACGAGTTTGTTCATCGAATTGACCTCAAAGTCTCGAGGATCCATCGATATTTGCCACCGGACAAATAGAAAAGACGCTAAAATAATTGTCCAAGATTGCAAAATACCCTACAGTGGCAATTGAAATTAGATTTTCCCATTAAGACGAAAATCAAATTTCTGTTCCACGAAAATGAAAGCCAAAACTATTTGGCAAAAAAATAATATTGCACTTATGAGAAAGAGAAATCTCGCACTAATTGGATTGGCACAAATGGAAAAGTCTGCATTATTCGAATAGAATCATTTCCAAAATTGTGAAACTAATTTTATATTAAAATTGAGGCGAAATTTACATTACAAGATTTTCTTGTCTTCCTTTTAAATATTACGAGCAGTAATTTTTCAAAAAGAAGTGTGTATTGAATAGCATATTTTTAGTTCTTACATTAATATGCAATAATAACTAGGGGAATTCAAACTTTTGGAAATGGTCCTGTCGGCACAAATATGAAAGTCTTCTGCAATCAGGAAAGAAAAAGACTTTTGTCCAGCATAGCCCAAAGATATATAATTTCAATCCTTAAATTATTTCAGTGTCGATATGGACAGTCTGAAAACAACTGGAAAAATTAGTCGCTGTTTTAAAAAAAAACTCTGCACAAATTACCGAGTGAAAACGATTCGTTGGTTCAACAAATTAATTCTAAAATGAATATAAATATGGTACAAAAGTAAAAATTCTAAGAAATGTTTTCAATTAAATTATTCTCATAGAAAATTATCAGAAATAATAATATCTGCTATTATAGAGAGAAACATTTGATTGATTCAATTAATCGTTTTATCCAACAGGGGAACTAAGAAACAATTAAGATCTCCATTTTGAGTTTTTGGCTGTCCTCATTGTCAATGAAAAGTCAACCAGAGGCTTGAAAAAGTATTCCAGTTATATTATTGATTATATACTCGACTTAGATCTCTTCGTCCACTTGTTAAAATTAGCTATAAATTAGATCTGTTATGGTGCACGTCAACCTAACCCAATTATAAATGATAATTATTGATAAACTGACTAAATGATAAATTGATAGAATTATAAAGCGAAGAAGGAAAATAATGTCAAAAGGAATCGGAGCGGCTTACAGATTTCAGTCATAGCGTGAGAGTGTCGACGCAAAGACACATTGTGTTCATTTTAAAGTTTCATGTAGAGCTTATATCATAAGTAAAGAATCTATCTTTCTGTTTTGATGTACTAAGAATGTCTCTTAAGTTCAAAAATATATATATGAAAGTTTACCAAGAGATAATAAAAAATTAAACAATTGTATGATAGGAAAAAAAAGAAAAATATTACATTAATATTACGAACTTGCAATAATTTCATGAAACTGATTTTGTAATTTTAATTACTGCTATTTTTACTACTATAGTTTAATTACATTAATATAAAAATTCTATCACTTTGAAATTTACAATTCTGACCTAACAAATGTTCTTTGTATACTTCGAATTGAGAATTTAATTGTTATTCGTAGTTTATTTAAAGTAACTAGATATAAATTTAATGTACTACTAATTCAGAAGTAAATATATTAAAACAATGTCTCTAAATTGTTAAACAATTTCTTGTGAATTTTTTGTAGACTACTTATTCAGGACAAAAATAAATTTTCGATAAACTAAAGAATCTTTTCTTCTTCAAAAACGTTTCATTCAAAAAAAAGAACGTTTCCCCGTAGTCATATTTTTTCTCCGTTGAACAACGCACTCACGCAGAGAAAAAATTTTGTTTTTCCCACCTCCCTTCAGTCGTCTGCCATTTTTTTCTCGCGTGTGTTTCCAACCGTTTTCTGTCCTATTTTTTCGGATTTCAAGTTTTCTATAATTACTTTTTTTCTCGTAAAAGTTTCGACCAGAATTCGTGAAACCAGACAATAAAGGGAAATTGATAATGAGAAAAATGATTTCTTAGAGCTGATCGCTAATCAAAGTTGTTTTTTTATGATTAGCTGTGGAATCTCTTTCTGGCTCATTCGTTTTGCGATTTACTTTCACTATTGTCAGTTATTGCCCTTTTTGCATTTATTTACTATATGCTGAATGCGTTATTTCAAGCTCAATATTATCTGACACAATGACACTGATTTTGATGACAGTCTTTTACTTTATCTCGTTGCACAACGCCCCCAGGATTAAATTTTAGAAAACCTGCATCAAGTAAGGTGATTCATTATTTTTTTGCAAAAATATATACTTCATCTTATTTCTGTAGATGCAAAATTATTTTCTATACTAAATTCGACATTCTAAAACCTCTTCGTGGAAAAAACTCCACTCCAATATTCAACTTTCCGAAAATTTCAGAATAATTTCTTCTTTTTAAGAAGAATTATCAAAAAATTTATCAAAACACATAAATTCCAAATTTAATTTTTCTTTCCTATTTGTCATTTCATGTACTTTCTCTATTTTACAACAATCTTATCAATTTTCTTTTGCTTATTTTGTAAGAATACATAAAATTTCAAGTATTTAGAGCAATACAAAGTTAATAGAAATTCATATAATATAAAAATAGTAAAATGATAAAAATTTATTTTTTTCTGAAAAGTGTTAGACCATGCAACCACCGGCTGCTCGTTCGAGTCCATCATGCCTTCAAACTCGAGCATCAAGTTCAACAACTTCCAATTTGCTGCATCAGCAACCTCAATCTTTTTATGGTCCTGTAACAACGCTGCAACCATTTACAGCTGTTTTGCATCCTCCATGTGTCTATCCTGCTGCTCAAAGAAATACTGGACCTCTCAGTCCTGCCCTTTTAACTACTCAAGGTCAGAGGATAAAAAATAGATAAAAAGATTAAAAAGATCCTTCTTCACTGGATAGAAATTGTTTTAAAATATTTCCTAAATGCACCTTGTACCTTATTGTTTATTTGCACTTTAATTTTAAACATTCTTTACTGAACTATTATTTATTATACTAACAGATGATATTATAAAACCACAGGTAATAAAATCAACGAATGGCAAACGAAGAACAAACCCCAAGGACAACATCAACGAAACCAGCGACAACTTTTCTACACCACAAAGCCATCTTTTCCATTCGAACAACCTCAAATCGCCCCTCCACCTCCAACCACCCCATCAACGTATCTCCTCACCCCGTCAAATTTCTGCCATGGACCATATTCTGCAGACCATTATAATAATTCAGCGGTCACTGTGATATCTCAACCTTACTTCAAACCTCCAGAAATGCAGGCCCTTTGTCTTTTACAAGATCGTCAAGTAATTTCTCAACAGCAAACTCAACAGTACAATCCCTATTACAATCTCAGTACTACAAATGCCTGCACCCTCCAAACTGTCACTGCCAACACCAATCTGCAATTACCCAATCAAATGGGTTCCTATACTCCCTTTGCAAACAACCAACTACCTCTTCAAACCTCTCAGATCTTTCCTAATCCTCCTCAAAACCAAATTGGTAACTCACCAAATGAAACTCGATCATCAGCATCAACTTTGGACTTCCCTCCTCTAAAATATTCAAGAAACAAATTTAATACCGTCACAGGTAAGATACCATCACCTGTGTCTGCTTTACCCCGAGAGAATGTGGACTGGCCCCCTCAAATTGGAAAACTATCCAACACCTTCAATATTCCCTCAGCAGACTATAAGGATTTCTGTGCAGAGATTGTACAGAGTCAAGCTAATTCTTCCTCAAAAACTCAAGAAGAACGATTTTCAGACGAATCTTCTGCTAGTTTCGATTTTACGATAGAGGCTGAGAAGATGGTTTCTGCACTTTGTAATACCACATCTTCGAATGACCTTGGAAATATCGAAATTGGTAAGAACGAGTCTTCAACACTCTTTAGTGGAGCTGGCGATAATGTTCCTAGCAAGGAAACCTGGCTCTCTAATTATTCAGTTGATAATGCAACAGTTGACCTTAGCTCAGGTAGATCTGTTGCTACTCAGACTCAGGAAGCCAATTCTGAAAATAATCCTGAGTTAATTCGGAAAACTACTCTATGGGGGTGTAGTCAGGCAGAGAGTCTTTTAAATTCTGGAGGAAGTCGAGATTCGAAGCACGAGTGGCTGATGAACCTTTCAGTTGCTACAAGAACAGCTATTACCAAATCCTCCACTTGTTTTCCAGTTTATGCTGGAGATCAAACCCTAGTTCAGGATCTGATCAACTCCTTATTGAGGATTAGCAATGGTTGGTTGATTCTTGATAATTATATAAACAAGCAACACTACCCCAGTTTGAATGATAAGTATGATCGAGACTTAATCAAGAGCTTTCAAGATTGGGAGAGAACTACTCACGAGTTGTTGAAAAACATAATAAAAACTTTTCTCCAATTGGAAGAGAACTTAGATCAAGAGGAGAGGATCGACACATCAGGGACCTCTGGAACATTTCCTGGAGATGTTTCGATGTATACTACTTATGATCTGTTTGAACCACCCCTTAAGATCAACTTGGCACCAGGATCATCAGTGAATCAAGAATCTTCTCAGAACCTTAAGAACTTTCACTACTTTGCTGATCTCAAGAAGGAAACAAAACTGAGGGGCAAATGGACCATCACCGAAAACGTCTCAACTGGTGTGGAGAATTCTAAAACTCCAGATGTTTCTCTAAATCGAGTGGATGCTGGGATTCACGTCAGTCGATTTCGCACCAAGGGGAATGTATCTTCAATCAAAAGTACTTCATTAAATGCAGAGTTTTTTCATCTGAGGAACAAGGTCTTGGAGAATAAGAGCCCAGATGCCAACAGACAATGGCATCTGAAAGAAAGAAAACAGGACTTGAATTTAAACAGAACATGTTCTAAACCTGCATCGATGGACTCAGTTTTCAGACATAAATTCGGAAACGAGAGCCAGGACGCTTGTTCCTCCCAGTTGTCCAGAATCGACACAACCTTTAATTCTTCAGGGAACATGGATCCACTTTATGTGAATACCTCACCTTCTAATAACTATCCCACCTGTAAGACTTATACAGATCTTCAGTGCATTGGGAAGAAGAAAAGATGCTTTGACTCAAATTGTGAAAGCAACTTGGGTCAAATACTATCAGCGAATGCTGTCTATGTAGGTAAATCTTCTGATCAACTGGAATTTGCAACTATCCCAATCAACAAGATGACCTTGCTGAGTCAAATTGAACCAAACACTGCTGTGCCAAACAAGGAAGAGATGACTGCCAATCTTTCTGCATGGTTTGCAAGCATGAGAAATGTCAACATCACTACTATTCCAAATTCAGATCTGAAGGTCGAAAACCTCTCTAAAACTTATGGCCAGGAAGTCACCAGGAACAAGATGGACCCAACGAGGCAGCTTCAGCTAGATGGCAACCGTCAACTTTTATCTCTGCAAAATATGCAGAGCATTCAAAGTGCTCCTTGGAATGCCTGTAATCTCATCAGCAATAGAAGTGTCCAGCAAACTCATGATGAGTATGACAGTTCAGAAGATGTTCGTATATACATGAAACCAGGAAGCTACAACGTTCCAAAGAAACGACATCAGAGAAGGTGTAATCGAAGATCTGAAAACACCACCTCTCGTTTGGGGGTTCGTCATTCTAACAAGGATAGGTTTAACCCTTCAACTTCTTTTCCAGCTTCCAGGGTTGTTGACACAAATGCTAGTTCTGGTCTCAGGACCACTTTTCCAATTAATCCTACAGTGTCTTCATCCAATTTTTTGAAAACCTCACCTAGGATTAATCAGAGAAGTGATTCTCCTTCGGAGGATGTTGCCTGGAAGGCAGCTTGTGACTCGGCAGAAATTTTATTGGAGGCTCTGAATGTCAAGGAGTCTTTGAGTCTCCAGATGGACGAGCAAAGGAGGAGTAAAGAAGGATCAGAAGATCAGATAACGGGAGGTCAGAATCAGGTCTGCAGAGATCAGATCAGATCAAATCAGGATCAGATGATCAGAGATCAAAATCAGATGTTTAGAAATCAAGATCAGATGGTTAGAAATCAAGATCAGATGATGAGGCATCTGGATCAGAAAATCAGAGATCAGATGATTAGAAATCAGGGTAAGATGATTAGAAACCAGGATAAGATGATTAGGGATCAGGATCAGATGGTCAGAGATGATATGATCAGAAGTCAGGATCAGATGGTCAGAGATGATATGATCAGAAGTCAGGATCAGATGGTCAGAGATGACATAATCAGAAGTCAGGATCAGATGGTCAGAGATGATATGATCAGAAGTCAGGATCAGATGGTCAGAGATGATATAATCAGAAGTCAGGATCAGATGGTCAGAGATATGATCAGAAGTCAGGATCAGATGGTCAGAGATGATATGATCAGAAGTCAGGAACAGATGGTCAGAGATGATATGATCAGAAGTCAGGATCAGATGGTCAGAGATGATATGATCAGAAGTCAGGAACAGTTGATCAGAGAAAAGATAATAAGAAATCAAGATCAGATGCTCAGAGATCAGGATCAGAAGATCAGGGATCAGATGATTAGAAATCAGGACCAGAAGAGTAGAAATCAGGATCAGAAGAGTGGAAATCAGGATCAGAAGATAAGAGATCGGATGATTAGAAATCAGGATCAGATTATCAGAAATCAGGGTCAGAAACAACGGCGTTCAATGTCCAGAAAACAAAGGGATGAAGAAGATTGTGATGCTTCCAGCTACGAAGCTTCAGAGGATGATTCCGAATCATCTTATAAGATATCTCATAGCATTGGTCCAGTTGGTTTAAATCGGTTCAATGATATCAAACTGAGAAAAACTAATGTAAGAACTGACTCTTGGTTGATTAGAACTCTGAACAACGCTAGCATAATAGGACAGACTCAATGTCGAGAAAATGACCTGGCAAGTTCAGACTCTCTAAACAGCTCACTTCATGAAGATGAACAAATTGACAGAGTCAATGTAGTTGCTTCTACTCCAGCAACTACAACTAGTGAGAAAATTTCTAATACCAGTTCTAAGGATCTGTTTCCCAATTTTTTAAAGAGCAAGGAAGTTCCTTGTGAAAATGTTGGAAAAGCAACCTACTCGGAAACAGTTCGTCGTTCTGCTGCTTCAAATTTGGGGAAAAAAGAACCTTGCAGAAAGGGGAAGAGTGGCGAAAATGAATCCATAATGTGTGGTACCATTTTGCCTCTTCCAGGAAGAAAGAGTCATAGGAAGGACGTAGAGAAGTCTTATCTTTTACACAAGTCTCGAAAGGCAATGGGAAAAAAGATTCTTAAGGATCAGGAAGTGGAGGTCCAAGGTGAAGAGAACTTGAAGACGAAGTTTCCAGGGGATGAAATAAGTTTAGGAAGCAAGTTTGCTTCGGGAAAGGGTCATGGAAAGAAAAAGGACACGACTGCAGTTTTAGATGGAAAAAATAAATCAACTGATAGAGGTTGGTCTGTGTGGTACAGCTCAAGAAGAAAACAGATGTTGAGTCCTTTAGCTTTGAATAAATTAGAGACAATTCATCAGGCTGTTTGGCAGATGGATGAAGCTTGTGTTTTTAAGTATCCTTCTTCTGCTGGACTTGATACTTCTTCGAACAAGGCGGTCAGTTATATTTGCTAAAAACACCTTTCAAAAATACTCTTCCTTTCCTAAATTAATGAGTTTTTCTGTATAAAATTCTAAATTTTTATTATGGATATTCCATTCGTTTCAGATTGATGACTACTGTAAAATTGTGAAAAATCCTATGTTTCTCGAGACAATCGGTTACAAATTGAAGAACCGAGTCTACCACAAAGTGGAGCATGCAGTCAAAGATTTTCGTAGAATAGTTTGCAATTCTAGGCTCTACCATAAGGTTCAAAATTATTTAATTACCAAAATTATTATTTAATTAAAATTTTAAATTTATTATTTAATTATCAAATCTCATGTATATACTTTTAATTTAATTTTTAGAACGATGGTGTTTTTTCGTCCAAGATCGAGACACTTTCCAAAAAGTTGGAAGAACTTTTTGAGGAGCATTTTGCGAATTTGGATTTTGAAAACGTAATAAGTCCAAGGGACATTTCTCCAGTTTCGCAACGTGTGAAATTGCAAAGTCAAAGAAACCGATGTAACATCAATAAAAAATGTCCCTCAGGATCTGGCAAAACTGAAAATGCAAATGAGCATTTCAAACAAAACTGAAAAACAGTTTCCAAGCCGAAAGCTAAGATGAAAATGTGTCTTCATTGTCAATTTCTGTCAAGAAATGTCAATTTATTTTCTATCTACAGTGAGAAAAGATTCTTTGGAAATAGTAGAATTTGCACACCTGGGATGGCAAGTTTTGCTGTTTTTTCAATGATATCTTATATATTGTTGATAATTAAAATTTGTTGTTGATTTTAGAAAAGTGATTTTTTAATTAATTGCGGTTAAATTAATTGCAAATTTTACTATTTCTAGAATTCTTACTCTACGCAGTCTAGTTGACAGCAGTGATGTAAAAAAAAGTCATAATACAATATAATAACGAGTCCTAGTCAATAACCAATGTTCTATATTATTAGACGTTCTTCGATTTCAATTTTAATTGTCTTTGCAATCATGGTAACTCTTTTCTTTCGTAAAATATTTATTGGTCCACTATTTAATCGGTATATTACAGCACTATGATGCAACGCTTCTAGAGATATATGTAATCAAAAAGAGTGTAATAAAGTAACGATTTTTTGAAAGATTGGTACCTAATAATAATTAACAAGTATTTTGTCTTCAATAATGAGAAACAAATTAATTGGACGTGTTTATTTCTTCTTGCATGCGTAACATGTTGCGTAAATTCAAAAAACGTATGTAAGGTGACGAAAAAATGTAGTAAACTGAAAACCTTATGGTTTTGCACTTATTAAATCAAAAAACTCTACATTTTTTATTCTTTCGTAATTCGACAGAGGAATAAGTTTTCGAGTTCGAAGTACATCCTTGAACCATTTGGCAGAAGTTTTATATGTCTTCATTCTCTCCGGGTCATTAAAATCGACATTCGCAATTTCATAATGTATTCTGAAAGTAAAAAGATAAAAAATTTATCAAAATTATTTGGAATCTTGGTAAATTTTCCAAATATTTAAATGATATGTGTTTTATGACGTAAAACACATAACGTAATAATCATGAAAAACTAACGTTTTTGAAAGTGCATTAAAACTGAAAGTCCATTAAAAGTTGTCCAAACTGTATAAGCTTTCACATTACAGCCATCTTTTATAGCTAATAGCATTTCTTTCATATATGAATAAAAAAAATTTATTCTATCGTAATCTGTTAGATGTCCTAAATCTGTAAATCCATTTTCAAGAACATAAATTACTGGATTATCGTACTCATCCCTTATTTTACGAAGAATCCCTCTAAAACCTTTCAGAATTACCTTCGGATAAAATTTATTATAATTATATATAAATATTATCTAACTTATATACTAGAGGTGCGCATTTGAATTATAAAAATGAGTCGTCGATTCATAGGACTGGTAATTAGCATTCAAGCAATTCTGCTAAAAATTTTAAAGATATGTTGAATAAAAGATTCAATTGCAACATTCAAGCAACTATAACATGAAAGTTAGATTCTTTAAACAAATTTTTCGCACTAACTTTTAATGTGCATAGGTTAGATTACAGTTTTACACTTTTACTCAACATTTCCTGTTTGCATTATACGTACAATAATTAACAATAAAAACATTGAATATCTTTGAAAATCAATTTTTCAAAAATTGGAAAAGTCAGTTTTCACATAAAACCAATACCTTATTATATGATGATGAGAATGTAAAAATTAAAAAACTCAACGAAAATTTGAGCTTTCCGAGAGAACGGCGCGGGGTAGGAAAAAAAAACAAGGGACCAAATTGGTTCACCCATGGAGCTCTATAAAACGGTGTAGAGGATTTTCTGGCATTTTTTTATCGAATAAAAAAGCAATTTTGTATTTTTTTAAAATAAAAATTTAAGATTTGGACAGAAAAATGGATCGATTAAATATTTAAATCAAGGATTTGTTAGTTGCAGCTTTTTGAGAAATATGTAGACATGTTGGTGTGGAGACACGTGATGAGAATGTACGTTACTTTAGTGAGCAGATTTTTCGATTTCTTCTAAAATTGGTTTTTTGATTTTTTAAGGTTTCTACATGCTGCAACTTTTATTAATATTGGTCAATAGATAAATATTATTAAGGTAGTTTGTAGAACTTTATGAAAGCTATCCAGAACTGCCCTTAAACATTTATTTGTCTGAAAAAAATTGTTTTCAAAAAGTATAAAATAGCCCTAATTTTTTAAGTTTTAGACCAATATGGCTGGTTAACGAACTCGTTCTTTTTTTGCAAGCCTTAAAAAAGTGTGCCAAAACGCAATTCATTTCGATAATTCTTTCGAACGTTATCGCATTAACAGTCAGGCAGACATTCAGGCAGCCATACAGACAGACCCCAGTGTAAAAACCGTTTTTTCTCACTCAGGGGGTCTCAAAACGTGGAGATTTGATGAAAATTGGGAAAGTCAGTTTTCACATAAAAACCAATAGCTTCTCATATGATGATAAGAATGTAAAAAGTAAAAAGTGATTTATAAAAAAGTAATGGCTGTTGAACCAAAAATTTTGGAATATGTATAATCAAATTTCTGCTTTTCTGCACATCATTTTTTTCCTATTATTACAAAATATATTCTCGATATTGTTTTATATACATATGACGCATGACAGCACATTTAATGTTTACCTACATTTAACAACAATAAACACATTTTACGAGTCTACAATAAATTTTATGATTTTTTGAATTTTTACGAGTTTTTGAGTAACTCTATTTTCATACCAGATAGGTATGCAAACCTGGAAATTTCGAGGCCAAACATGTGTTACAAATGTTTTGTACAAATTTTTTATTACAAATATTTGTACAAATATTGTTAATTTATTGAAATACTACTAGGCATATATTTTTCATTCTACATAATATATAAAAACATTTGATTCTTATCTTTAAAAAGAAAAAGCTTTCTAATCAATAATTCTCAACTAACATTGTAGTAGAACATAAAAAATAATAAAATTTTATTATGCTAAAGGAATAAAAAATTATTTTAGAAACAGACAGTTTTGAAATAGTAATAATAAGATAGGTGTCTCATTTCTTTAGACCAGATGTGTAAATTCTTAATGTTTGAATTTCCCATCAAGTTTATTCAAAATTCTGATTTCAGCATAGCATTTGATTATTTTTCTTTAAAATGAACGTATAAAATGTTAATTAATTTATTAACTAAAAGAATTTGTGTGACAAATTGCGTAATGTGTAAGTCCCAATTCTTAATCAGTATGAAATTTCCACCTCTCAATTCCTGATATCATGTCAGTTTATTGATAAATGCAATAAATATATAGCGAAATTAGGTAATAATTTCAGTTACTAAAAACCTTAAAAAAGATTTATTATTGCCAAATGATATTCGAAATACATAATATTCTTAGAATTACAATTTTTATTGAGTCTGATCAGGAATTGGGACATCCCCTTATATAGACTCTATGACCAATTCCTGATCACCAATATCTTTTTTACAGAAATGCCCTAAAGAATATGCTAACAGTAATATGTTTTTTTTCAAAATTGGAACCTTTTAAAAGAGATAGAAACATTATTTCCTTATTTAGTATGCTGAATTTATACCCCATAAAGCAACAAAATAAGTTTTATTACATCCACATGTATTGCTTTCCTATATATGACAATAAGACACACATTTTTAGAGTTTAAAATAAGTTTTACGATTCCTCTTTTAAGAAAAAAGCAAGGCCGTCAAGAGGGGGGAGGAAAGGGTGGAATCCCCCCGGGCCCGGGTTTTTCGAGGGGGCCCGGAAATTCAGAAAATTTAAAAAAATTTTCAATTTTTTATCGTCAGAATATAAAAAAAATATTTTGCGAGAAAACATTTCGTATGTGAAATAATTTGGCAAATGCGTGTCAATTTTTTTTAAATTTTCTATGTATATGGGCCCGTTACTTTGCAATCCCGGGCCCGAATTTTCTCTTGACCGCCCTGGAAGAAAGTATTCTTCAAGATTGTTCAATGTCTTTCATATTAGATAGGAAAACCTACAAACTTAGTGGTCAAACACGTGTCATAAATATTTGAAGAATATGTTGCCAATTATTAATATGATTATACCCCAAAATTCACTTGTCAAAATTTTCATTTTACCGAAATTCTTGTTACCCAATAACCATTTTTCATCGTTTTTATTAAAAGATTGAATATATTGAAAAGAAAGTCATATTATCTGGTAAATTTTAAAAATATTGCAAAATAATATCTTTTTATGTAAAAGAATCAAAATCAAAATACCGAAATAAATTATTTTCATTAATCACTGAGAAGAATTATTGGTTACTAGAAAATGCAAAATAATACAATTTTGTTAGTTTAAAAGAATAAAAAGTTATTTTAGAAACTACACGGTTTTGAAATAATAATATTTCTAAACAATTTTTTTGAACCAACCCTTTCATACGAATAATGATAAGTAAAAGATAGTATCCTCAATATTTTAACCGACTTTTCGATTAAAATAATAAGTTAATCAAATTTTGGTTCCTATTATATTAATTTTAATTTCTTGCAACAAGAACAAAAGTTTCAAGAAACAATTTAAAATGTGATTTTTATGAGAAATCCTTAAAAGTTTTTCTTAAATTTTAGAAACGAGTTTCGAGAATAATTTTTTTAAAAATGTGGTTAGATACATATTTGTTTCTTACGTATGATTCATGTCCACATTTAGTGCTTTCCTATCTTGGCAATAAACATATGTTTTCAGAGTTTGCAATAAATTTTACGATTCTACGTTTCTGAACAATATTTTTAGAAATTGCTAATTATTAATAAACTACTATACATTTTAATTTCTAATATAAACATATTCAATTGTTATGTTGGAAAAAAACAGGTTTTGTTATCTATAATTCTTTTTAGAGTCGTATCGAATAAAAATATTAAAAGATTTAAGATAGTGAAAAAAAAGTCAAACTATATGTCTAATATTTTAAAAAATGTTTCAAAATGACGATAGGTTTTTCTACAAAAGAAATTATTGAAATAAATTATTTGGTGTAACAATTTAGATGAATCATTGATTATTAAAAAATACAAAAAATATAATTGTATTACTTTAAAAGAATAAAAAATTATATTTTAGAAATTAGAACGTTTTGATATACTAATATTTTTAAACAATATTTTTAAAACTCCGTTTTTATCGCGATGATTTGCGCCTTTACACACTTTTTCAAATTATGGAAATAAAAGCTACCGCTGAATTTTAAAACACGTACTCGATGTAACTATTGTATAGTTCAAGATATAAATACATAAATACGTACAATAACATTGATGATCATAAAACATTAAACTTTAGAATGAAAAACTTTTTCTCTCAATGTAAGTTTTGAAGAGATACAATCTGTTATTTTAATAAAGAATGGCAAAACGTAATATTTTTTTGAAATTTTATCATTCCCTCCTCTTATATAGTTATTATGATTTAATTAATTTAACTCCTTCAAATTTCTTGCCACTATTTTTTTGCTTCTGAGGTGATAAGATTGACCAAACTCAGTCTAATACAATATATGTTCTCGAGTCAAAACTTTCTAAGAAATTTTTTTTTTGAAATTTCAGTTTTCGTAAATATTGCGTTTCTTTTTAAACCTGCATGAAAAATAATTCATAACCGATTTTAAAGTTTAATGGCTGAATTCATTCGTTTCAGAAAGTAGTTTTAGGAAAAATATTTACCTTACACGCATTTCCCAATATGCAATCTCGGGCCGTTTTCAAAAATCTCTACAAATGATTAATAAAAATTTTATGGAAACAATTCTAGTGAAGCCTTTGTTTTTCTCTGATATAAATATTTATAAAGCTTAAAAAGCTATATTTGATCAAATTTTACTATTTTCACATAGACTTAGCAGCTGTAGTCCGAACTTTATATTGAATATTATATGTAAATTTATACACTTAGCCTTGTACAAAAAAAGCCTCAGAGGCTTTTCTGTGCATTTTAATTTATGAAGTATAGTGAATTTTTGAAATGACCTCTATTTTCGCGGTTTTCGAAAAATATTGCTTTTACAGAAAAATATTCTACAGAAATTGTGTATTTTATAAAAATACAACATTTTTTGGAGAAATCATTATTTTTCGATAAAATCAGCCATAAATGAAAATGACCTTGATTTTTCATGATGTCGGTCAAAAACGAACTATCTATGCCTCGAAAAGTGTGCATTTCAGAGAAAAATATTGTACACAAAAAATCTAGACCTCAATAAAATGCACATTTTTTCTACAAAAAATTTTTTCATGCAGTCGATAGTTTAAGTATGACACTAATTTTTACGATGAAAAAAAAAGTTCCTTGTATGTACTCATTTATCAAGAAAGGTGTTGAGTTATCATAATGCACTTTTTCTAAAACCACAACTATTTTGCGTAAAACAATTTTCTTTTCAACCAATATTTTTGTCCTTCGGCGTTTTTTTGTATTTTTTCGTGAAGGTTTAAGTTGTCAAAAATGACTATTTTGGCCATATTCTTAAAGCCATTACTGAGAAAGCCATTTTTTTGTACATTCAAATTAAAGTCAACGACAACGTATAGTACCACTCATGATCTTCCTATATTTCGCCTTTTTTATATTTACAACACACAAAACCATGCAAACAAATTTAATTAATTTAAAAATAAAGAGTTTTTGACAATATTTTGAATAGATATCGAATCATTGATCATTTTTCAATTTTTAATTTTTAAATTATTTAAATTTGTTTTCATGGTTTTCTTTGGTTTAAATACAAAAATGCGTAGGAAATGAAAGAAGATGACGTGGTTGGCCTTCATATTTCTTACCATTATTTTTATATTTAATTAATATAAAATTAAAATAAAGAGTTTTTTCCAATATTTTGTATAGTTATTGAATCATTGATAATTTTTTAATTTTTAATTTTTAAATTATTTGAATTTGTTTTCATGGTAATTTTGTCATGATAAATTTTTAATTTTTAATTTTTAAATTATTTGAATTTATTTTCATGGTTTTCTTTGGTTTAAATACAAAAATCCGTGAGAAATGAAGGAAGATGACGCGGTTGGCCTTTATATTTCTTACCACTATTTTTGTTTTTGCGGTGACAAGATTGAAGACCCTGAAGTTAGCTATGCAAGTAGATTTAAAACTAGTGTATCTTATTTAAACAAAATTAAAATTGCTATCGCAAAATCAAAGATACCTTCGGCTTCCGCTTAGCAATATCTCCAGGTGTTTTTCGAATTAAGTCAAAATAATAATTTTTTCAACAATTATAATGTTATAAAATGTTGTGTAATTTTTTTAAACAAAACTACCAATCGGAAAAAATGTATAATGACATTAGCACATTCTAGGGGTGTGCAAAATTTAATAAAACCCGAACCCGACGCGACGGGTCGGGTTGTCGGTTATCGGATTGTCGGGTTAACCCGATAACCCGAGCCGACTCGAATCATTTTGCACGTCACTAGTATATTCTACACTGAAATACCTCCAGGTGTTGTTTGAACCATATCGATAATTCCATTATTTAAACAAATAAATTGTTATTAACATTTTCCCGCCTTTTTACACTATTAAAATTCAAACTAGCAATTTTCTTAACGACAATAAAATTATTGACCAAGCTTCAAGAAACCACAACTATTAATAAATCATTAATTAACAATTCTTTTCATTCCCCCTCCGCTGGCCCCGTACAAACGAGGGATCCAGCTGTGGATTTCGGATTTATGTAATTAATTTAAACAAATCTAAAAGTCTCACATCGAAACCAAAGCTATCGTTGAATTTCTCTTAGCAATATCTCCAGATGTTTTTTCAATCAGGTAGAAAAAATAATTTTTTAAACAATTGCATATTTTCGGAAATACAGAATACAGAATTTTAACTTTTACAAAATAGAAAAAAAATATCAATGCTGGCCAATAAAATTTCTGACGAGACATGAAATTTCTAAAAATAAATGTTGAGGGTACTTACCCTTCTTATTACCTGCATTTTACTTCTACCAGGTTATCATAAAGTAGATATTCTTTTTCTGTGTATAATCTCCAACCAATAAGTTTGCTGCACGTCGACTGCTTGGACAGTATATATAGTGAAGCGTACTTGACAAATATTATTTAAGTAAAATCTCAGTCAGAAAAAATAATTCATCAAGAAAACCTGTATCACCATGTTCTCAGTACGAGTATCCATCCTACTTTTATTCTGCATTATAAGCATTGTTTATAATTGTCGAATGGTATTCGCTGAGGAAATTGAAGAAACCCATCGGTATAAGACGCTAGGAGAAGCCAAAGGTAAGTTTTATAAATTTATTCAGTTTTGAAAATATTTAACACTATGTTTCTAGATAGTTAAATCACTATTTTGGATATTTGAGCAGGATTTTTCAATGAATTATTATTAAAATAATTTCCAAAAAAAGGTCTAGAGAAACTACTCTCTAAATCTGAATTAGTAGTTTTCTACTCATGAAATAGTGCCGAATCGTTTACCAATTGCTTTAGTAAGCATTTCTACTAATTTTTAGTTGAAAACTACTGATTAATGGTAGAAAACTACTAATTCACGCAGTAAGGGTTACTAATTTATTTAGTAAGCCTTACTAAGTGAATTAGTTTTTTTACTAATTTTTAGTAGAAAACTACTAATTAATTAATAGTTTTCTACCATTAATTAGTAGTTTTCTACTCGAAATTAGTAGAAATGCTTACTAAATCAATTGGTAAACGATTTGGCACTGTTTCATTAGTAGAAAACTACTAATTCAGATTTAGAGAGTAAATATCAGTCTGCACAACTAAAAAATTATCCTCTCTCTTAAAATTGAGTTTTTGAGTTTAAAATAACAAGTAAGGAAGAAGTATCATAAAATGAATATTAACAAATAATATCTTTTATTATAGACGCATGCATCAAAACTTTTGAAATGTTTCGTAAGGTTAGGCGCAATCCGCATATTGAGGAATATACGACAATAGCATTAGGTGAGATTTCTAGGAAATTAACTTTTTTGTCAATCTTAGATTCCATTTAAAAACATACTCGATGAGCTTGCTATAAAATTTTAAAAAAATGTTAAACATCTAACTTCTGTCAATAAGAGAATAGAAAAAAAAGTGACAATCCTAATCTAATTATATTATTTTAGAAGGTAATGAAGAACCTGGAAAGACGAGCATGAATGCACATTTCGTCCAAAATTTATACAGATGTGCTGAGGGAGGTTCTAAATTCATATGTGATAAAGAGGAGGCTAATAGTAAGTGAATTTTTCTTGAGATACATTATGAAAAGGAAAATAAATCCGTATACATTAGGAATTTTTGTACCATTGTATATATTAGTTTTGCAAAATTTTAAAAATTTCGTTCTATAAATCTCTCGAATCTATTTACGTTACCTTTGTGTAAACGAGCTTTCTTTATGTAAAATTGTAAAAGTATAATCAATAACATTTCATGTGTATTTTTACAGCTAAATGTATAGAAACCCATGGAATGAAGTACATTACTGAGCAAAGTTGGTCTTGCAAGAAGCAGGCGATCTAATAATGTTGAATACGCATATTTTTAATCTCAGCCCTGTCGACAGAACGGTACTTAAACGGGACTTAAACGGTACTGGGTTTAGTACCGCCTCAGTACCGAAAGTTGAAAATAATTTAACTATTGAAATTTTTAACATTTTAAGGAAAATTTTACATATTTGTAATC
>JBAGKK010500123.1:0-14864 GCA_037177015.1 Euceroptres primus | reverse complement strand
TAAAGTAAACGTTAAATTAAACTTATATTTAAAAAATATTTTTCACTCGTGACAAAAATGAAACAGAAATAGTTCATGCGACCCTGACTTGTTTACGTTTGAGAGACCCCCGGTTTTCGCAAAGGCCATTCAGGCCACCCCCGAAATCCCTAGTAAACCGGGGCTCCAGTGTATTTACAATTTGAAAAAAGTATGTGCTACTTTTTTTCGTCGTGCAAATAGCGATATTTGAAGAATGAAGACGGTTTTTTATATTGGAAAACAAGTGTAAAAAAACAGCGGGGTGCCTTTCTTCATGGGATCGTCCTCGTCTATCATCAGCATGTGCTTTCAAACTTTTGCCACCGGACTTTGTCCAGGGCCGTACCTCTTTAATTGTCATGCCCCTCGAACCTCACTCGGAACTGGTTGACTTTTTTTAATTTTCCTCGTCACAAAAATTGTGCCACATACAACAAAAAATCGATAAAAAATATGTGTGGAGTTTTTGTTAAAATCTACTTTTTATAATTTTAAACAAATCTTCGTTATTTTATCAATTGTTAATCTTTTTTTAATTTGCCAACGGACTTCGAAAGAAGACAGTAAAATTCATCAGAATCTGAAAAAAATTTTGGAATATCTTGAATAGATCAAAAAGTATCAAAGTTTCAAGAAAAATTTTGTGGTTTTTTTTTAAATATACGACACCTGCCTGATTTGAAATGGATTCGATCTACACTTTGTATACCTTAAGGCGTAAAGAAGTTCATATCAGCCATAGGGAAGCGTACTTGCGAGTAAGACACTGGCATATGATGCATAAGAGCGTCTCTCTCGCACTTGTGGTTATGACTGGTATGAATTTGGCCATACTATATAGTTCATATAGTTCATAAATACTTTAATAATGGTTCGATATTTTGAAAATCATTTGATTAAAATTTTAATGATGCAAATTAAGGAACGTTTAATAATGCCATGCAAAGACTTATTTATTTATTTATGTATTTATTTATTTCAATATAAACGGGAAAGCCCTTTGTACAGTGATCTATTTATTTTATACAGTGTCTTAAATCTTAAAACTAAAACTAATATTATAATATTAATATATTAATATTATAATATTTTATATATTATTATAATATACTAATATATTAATATTTATTTCAGAGCCCAATTTTCACCACAGGGAATAAGTTCGAAGAATACATCCCTGCTTATTAGGGTCTCGTCCAAAGCGAGAGTGAAGGTCGAAGGCTACAAGTTCGGTAGCATATCTTGAGGAAAGGCAAGGACGATCCCATGAAAAAGGCACCTCGCTGGTTTCTTACACTTGCTTTCCAATGTAAAAAATTGTCTTAGCGGATAAGTTTTTGTGATATTTTTTTTAAATTTCTTATAAATATTAACGTTGTTTTTTAAATTAGAAACATGAATTTTCTAGATGTTGAGAGAAAATGGGGGGGGGGGAATGGCGGTGAAGAACATCAAAGGGTTCTATTCACTGAGCAAAAAACTTAGAGTAACTGTGTTACAGAAAGATTTTTTGATTAAGTGTTTAACAGGGAAGATGTTAAGATTTTGCATCACGAAAGACATCAGAGAAATAGGGAATTCACTGAGATGCTATTCATAATATGTAAGGGAGGGAAATAATGCAATTAACTTAAAGAGGAATCTGGCTAAATATAACAAGGCTTTTGATGGTTTTATAAAAGTCTTGTAAGAAAGAACTTTTGTAATCACGATAGAGAATAATGCACATGGTTTTTACACAAAAAAATATAACCTGTATCACCCTCATATTTACCCTAAAGAGGAGGTTTAGATTGACCTCGAAACATGTCCGAACCCATTGTATTATGAGAATGACGGAGAGGAAAAAAGGAAGTGAGTGAGAGGTTGGATTGGTTGACTCTATTTGTTCCTTTTCTCCCTCTTTTCTCGTTCATGTACCTCTGTCTCTAAGTCTAAAGAGCCGGAAAGTCAAGGTTGGGTAATTTGCAGTTCATGCCTGAGTTCTTTTTTGCAAAGATTATATAATTAATCTTTGCATGGGAAGACTCTTTAAGAAATGTATGAAGGATTTCTATATTCCCAATCGTCAATAGTTATCAGAATTCTCTTCTATTTGGTTCATAACTTTCGTCATAAAAATTGACGAAATTTGAAGTGTCAGGCAGTAATGCTTTACATTACAGTTCCATATTATAAGTTTCAGATCAAACGATATTTAAAAGCAACACCCACACTCGTTTGCACGTCATCAATATCTTTTTTATCAGGCCAACTTCATATCGAATCATCGTGCGACGAAATCGAAGAACGTAAAAATCTTATGTATAAGAATACTAACATGTATGTATACAATACATGTTTATGTGTATGTGATAAATCTCAACAATTTTTTTCCTACTATTACTAAAAATACACATCATGCACCAAGCAGTCGTCAATGATCAGTTAAAACGTGCTTAATGCTTATAGATAAAAGTTAAAGGGTTTGTTCTCATCTGCAAATCTACAATACCGCACGGCCCGCAAAAAAGTTCGAGGTTCACCTGGTATTGTTTTTTTGTATCGAAGCGTCAAGCCCCTCGCCGATAATTTCGATTGACGTTGATAAACAAGTAAAACAAGTGGGCCTCTTATCAGAAAAGCAATTATCGAATTTTTCATACGCACATTCAATGCTCCACAAGTGATCTTCGATTCGAGAAACAGGAACTTTTTTCCTAAAGTAGAAACTTCATTTTTTTATAAATTAAATTTTTTATAAACAAAATTTTTTATATATTTTCTTTATAAAATCCTACATATGTGGAAACCAGTTTTACAAAAATTGTTATGCAAATTATTGCTACTGGTTATAAAGTAATTTAAGCCTTTCGAACTAGATTGTCACATTCTATGATTAATTGTGTAATATGTGCCATAAGCGTTGAGTGAAGATGTATGACATGTATTCTATCTTTAGAATACAATTCGCAAAGTAGACTGAAGAACAGACGTCATTGACTCAATAAAATGCAAGGGAAATACTTTTTATATTTTTTTTGTCTGTTAAAATTCCACGACATTTCCTGACAATTTAAATCGAAGTTCTTTATTAAGGCAATAAAAAATAACTGAAGGGAAATTGTTATCACATGATTAATGTAAATTAAAATTTCAGAAAAAGGATATTTATTTCTAATGGAAGAAAGTATATTTGTTAAACCAGGCCTCTGAAAACCTTCATGGATGTTCGAATCAACATTTTACCTGGCTCATGTTATAATTTCAAGGTCTTTCTAAGGTTACACGTGCCAACCATTTCGGGGCGACAATCCCTCAAACACGATGTTGGATTCAGTCTATCTGGATGCCTCAGAATGGAAGTGGAAAGAAATTCCTCTGCATCATCTTTTTGATCTTCTTCTGTATTCTTCCTGCAACATCATAAAAACAAACTTTTTTCCAATTACTGGTTTCCAAATGGGCAATATAATAATAAGTATTTGCATCCATCGAGGTAACAGATTCTTGAGATAGGATATTTTAGATTTTATCGAATAATGATACCGGTTCAGCAATTTTTTAGAAACAATTTGTTCTTATTATTGAACTGGAAGGAAAAATCTACGGTGCAAAGTACAAAGTACAGAGCACTTTGCAATTTATAAAGAGTGGGGTACTGTATCTGATGTAACTAACTAAAATGTAAGATAATGTTTATGCTTTCTATTAAAATGTTTAATTTACAAGAATTTTTTGAATTTGAAGAAATTGTTATACTTTCTCACATTATTTCTTATTTCAAAGTTGGATTACAAATTATAACTTCTTAAAAAGAATTCTTCGGCAAATTTTTAGTCACTATTAAGTAAAAATCAAACAATTCGGTACTTTCATCAGTCAAATTTAATCACACTCTCTAAATCTGGATTAATTATAATTACATTATAGATGTTTGATAAAATGTTCCTCAAATGTGCTCAATTCATCATTATTTTCCAGTGAAATTAACCGATAATACTAGAAATAAACTAAAACTTTAATGTTGCTTCTGAAATCAGAATCGAAGTTTATTCATTTTTTAAGATTTTAGGCTCTGAAAAATTTTCTATTACCTTCTATTACACTCAGAAAATATTTAGTTGAATCAACCAAATTTTGGTTCACTCAACCAAATGTTTGGTTGAGTCAACCAAAAGTTTTAGTTGATTTAAGCAAAAAATAAATAATTTGGTATGTTCAACGAAAGATTTGGTTCAATCAACAAAATATTTTGTTGACTCAACAAAAATTTGGTTTCCTTACCCAACATTTTTGCTTAAATCAACTAAACGATTTGATTCAATCAAGAAAATTTGTTTGCTGAGCGTACCTTCACAGAGAAAAAAATCTATTGAATTAACAAAAGTCATCTGTTGAAATATTGTCAGCAGATTTTTTCTGTTGTACTCACAGAAATTTCTGTTAAACTTACAGAAACTTCTGTTAAACTTACAGAAATTTCTGTTAAACTTGCAGATGGTTAGTAAATTTACCAGAAATATCTGTTAGGTTAATAAACCAAATGCAAACTTTCATTGATTGATGCAAAGTAGTTTTGTCTACTTATGAAACAAAGTACAAACAAAGTGAAACAAAGCAAAGTAGTTATGTCTACTTATGAAAAGCTTTGTTCACTTATATAAAAATATATTTAAAACGTAAAAAATGAATCAAGATGGATGATTTTGGGGTCCGGAAGCGTGAAGGTGAATTTTGTATCATGGGGCCAGTTACCTGATTATGATAAAGTGCAACGTGATGGATTGTTAAATCTCGCTATTCAGAAGTGAATGAGAGGCCCGGCACCTTTCTCTAAGGGTGAATTTTTATACATTCTACGACTGCGTCCTTCGGAGCCACGTGGGTCCATGGAACCTGGGACCAAATATCTTTTTCTCTCTTTTTTGCATCATTGAGGAACCTGCTCTTGTGCTTTTTCACTGATCGCATTCAAATCTCCAGCCTTCGGAGAGGTAAGCCGTAAACAACGGAAGAGAACAAGAATTCCAACACGTGGACAACCAACAACTGCGTATTAAATTTGATGATTTCTTCTTCACTTTCCTTTAAAAATACGAGGCTATTTTCTGTTGAAATCGTTGAATTTTCATTCATTTTATTCATTTCATCGTCATATGACAATTTAAAGACGAGCACGTTTCTATCTACTATGCTTAGGCAATATAGAGGTGCATTGGCAAAATGATTTATTTGATCTTATTAAAAATGAGTCAAACAAAAATTGATTTAAACAATTTTTTTAATTAAACAAAATTGATTTCAATCTGCATAAAGTTAAAAAATTTACTCGACCTTTTAAATCTTATATTTATACCTGGCGCCTGGACTGATCTATGAATGATTACCATACTTTCATGTTGATATAAAACTGTTTTAGATACTACGAAATTTCCAAGACCTTTGAATCTTCGCAGCACGTGCGTGTCTAATGCAAAATCATAAATACGCCTAGTTTTCTTCCCGCCGCTAGCGGGCTAGCGCCATCGCAAATGCCTGTCATCACATTTCTTTCTTACGGAAGCGATTTTTAAAAAAGAATACAAAGTCCAAGAATTACACGATTTCGTGCCCTAAAGCAAATCCTCAGATTTTGATTTCAAACGCGTGATTAAAATTGATGAAATGATGACAAAATATTTAATTAATCATGAAAGATAAAAAGATTAGGAATACCCTTAAGTCGACAGGTCCTGAAATGGTACATAATATCCAAGAATTTAATTGGCATTTCCATAGTTGAAAGTCCATCTAATAATTCTAATTTCGCATGACGTAAATTCAAAAAGTTCACGTATGCGGATCTAAAGTTCAGCGAGTGTAGTGCAAAATTTAAGAAAGAGACACTTTCAAAGTCTTCGTTCCTAAATATGATGATTTATCTTAAGATTATTGCATCAGTATTTTTTAAATTAATTAATTAACCTTATCATTAATTAATTTGATTTTCAGATAATGAAATTTTTCATTATTAATAGAAATTGTTTTTTTGTTTCAGGTGAGTGAATTTGGGTTACAATTTTCGAACTGTCTTCTTCCCAAGAGAAAAGATAATGTCCTAATAAAGAATTGTTTTACAGTTTACATTATCATTGTAAACATTACCCTTGATTCAATATCATTACTATAAGGATTGATTATTAATTATAACTCCAGTAGAAATGGCTTTGAATTCTCAAATGAAAGAAAAATCTTCCATTTGACTAGGAATTTACCACTGAGAGAAAAATCGAGAAAAGTACATCGCATTTTGTTTATCTAGGCACGTGAATATGTTAAAATTGTACAATTTGAAGTAATCACGTAAAATATGAGCAAGGACAAAAGAATCTTCCTCTATCGCACGTGAAAGTTTGAATATAGTATTTTCGAAAGAATTTTGTTTTTAAAGATGCTTTGGAATTGACTCAATCTTTGATTATGTTTTATTTTTTTGTTATGTTGGAACTCATATTTCCAAGAAATATCTGCAGGTGATTGCTAGGAAATGTTTGATTGTGAAAATGTAGGATTAAGGAAGGAAATAAGAGATAATATAATCTTTGGGGCACTTTAGGATTGTTTGGGCCTAAGTTCAAATCTTAATACTATATCCATATAAGAACCTCCATTCCTCCTATACTTCTTTCTACGCTACAAATGCATAGTTTTGAATTTAACACTCAAATTTTAAACTAACCCGAGTCTCGCATTAAATTTTTCTTCTGATTTCGGTCTAGACTTGAAATAATTCAGACCAAATCCTTAGAATAATCTTGTAACTCGCATTTCTGATGATTGAAATATTCGGTTTTCCTTTAGCTTTACACAAGAAAAAAAGTCTAGTATATGTCACAGCTTGTTTTCGGTGTACTTTGTCTCCATGTATAGTGCATAAGTCTATACTTTTTTATCTGGTCTTAAAAGTGTTACATCTTGAATTAAGCCCAATTTTTGACTTGAAATAAGACTTTTTTTTGTAGGTCGAATCAGTTAAGGTTGGAGAATATGTATTTTTATAATGATTATTAACAAAGAAATTTTACTAGAATACTTGGAACATAAAAAAAATAGGAAAAAAACATTTCTGTGGTCTTGCATTTCATAATATTTTATTTTAAATTCTCTCAGATTATTATTTGGCAAATTTCAGAGAGAGAAATTTCAAATTTCAAATTTGAGAGAAATACAAAAGAGAACGCTACATTGAAAAAAATGGTTAGTCGTTCCAGCTAAACGTATAGCTGGATTTCGTCTTCTAAGAAAATATAGCCGTGTTACCTAAATGCTTAGCTGAGTTACCTAAATATCTAGCTGTTTTAGCTAAATTTTTCTATGTACAAAATTTCTAGTTAACAAAATTTAGCTAAAATAGCTAGATATTTAGGTAACATATATTTTCTTAGAAGACGAAATCCAGCTATGCGATTAGCTGGGGATCAAAATTTGTACAAGAGGTAGGGAGGCAATGGGCCTTAGGTCCACAGCACGTGCGTGACCTTCTTTCGACTTTCATGCACGCCCTTGCACTCCTACACTCACTGCATTCTATCCCTTCAGGCTGAGTCACTCTCTAAAGCCTGGAAAATAACAGACCTATAGAAACATCTAAAAATCTAGATTCTAAAATTCTAAATTTTTCCCAAACATTTTTACAAAATTGGTGTTTATTATTTATCATTTTTTTTATTCATTAACTCCAAAAATTATAAATTATGATGCATCAATTCTAAATTCTGTTGCCTCCAAGAAGTAGATTCCACTAATTATTTAATTTCACCTTTTTTCTATCATGGCAAGTATATAAATATATAAAGCAGGTGACTCTTTTTTGAATTAGAGTTTATAACTCTTTTTCACTCATTTTTGTAAAATAACAATTTGCAATATTAAAATTAACAGGCTGAAATAGAAACAGCAAACTTTTTTCTATACAGGCTGCTCTGTAAAATTTACGAATCATGCATTATTGTCACTAAAATTTCTGTAAATATTGAAGAAAAAATCTGCTGCCTCTATGTTACCAGATGACTCGTGTTAATTTAGCAGATTTCTTTCTCCATGAATTTTCTCGCGACCTACTTATTGTTAGTGTAATCTACTCAATAATCATAACTGATTTCTCACGTACTAGAGCGGCAAATTATTGTAGTTCAAAGTTGAAAGAATCGATGTTGGGGTTTCTTATCGTTCACAGTCCACATCCACATTGCAGGCGACCCGTGTTATTTATCTTATTTGCAGCTTATACTCTTGTTATTTCGCGATTTTTGTGTCAAGAGCGTTAAGATTGTATTACATAAAAAAGAGAATTTATGGACATTAGATACAAACAGTGCCATTATTAATAATCTTCGATACATTAACACGAGAATTTTCAATGCCATAGATTGACATGCGCTGTTTATAAATTAAAATATACATGCATGTATTATATTATTATTCATAGATGAATAATGAATACTTTCCCCGATGTTTGAAGGCTTTTTAAGAAGTTCTTCACGATTGAAAATAGATGAAATCTCATCAGAAATACACAACTTAGTCATTACTTAAGTATTTCTTCTTTATTTTTTATTAAAAGTTTATATTCCATTCATATTCCAAAAGTTGATACTTTGGAAACATTCCTATTTTGATGATTAGATTTTAATTGCTGAAAATTTCAGGTTCCCTATTCCCAATTTCAGGATCCCTAATTTCAGGTATTCAAATTTTTAATTTATTCATAAAGGTTAGAAATTTCTAATCTGAATATGTTAAAATTATTCCAAATTAAATGCTTTATATTTAATTGGTGGAATATATTCAATTCTAAATATTTACAAATTTTTAGGCTTCAAACTTGAGGGCATACTCAATCCATAATTAATTTAACATGATCCTTAATTTATATTCAAGGACCATATAAAAATCATTGAAAAATGTTGCGAGTCACTTTTGATTTAGGTAATGAAAAAGTAAATCAATTAGTAAATCTAATTTCTTTTATTTATCGTAATTTAAATAATTTAAAAGTATTTTTATATTATTTCGTATATCGTTTTTCTTATACATTTTTAACTTAAAACTTAAAAGTTTAAAGGTTGCTAAAAATTTAAGGTCTTAAACTTTTTAAAACAGAACGATATTCATCGCTGCAGCAACAAGTAGCAATTAATTTATGTTCTCGACAAGAATTTGCGTGAAGAAAACTGCAATCTGCTACTCTGCACTGGTAGGGTAATTCGTAGTCGTAAGAATTGGTACAGCAGCAGGCATCGTGCAAAAGTCTTTCCCCACAATAGGAATAAACTGAGCTGTCACACAGTGGACACTTTTGCCTGAAAAAAATTATTTATTTATCAAAACTTTACTTTAAATAATTTTTGAAATAAAATAATAACTGCAATAATTCAAAATTTTAACGTTAAAGTGTAATTAAATTAAATGAAAGTCTGGAATAACATAATGAACCTTGAATTTTAATTTAAGCTTTTTTTAAAATTACTTAATGGTATGTGATACATAATGACATCATGAATTACCGACCGATTTTTTATTTACATTCAGTGGGTTTATTAAGAGAGAAATGCAAATATAATGCTGAAATTTTGGGAAATAATAAAGATTATATTTATGCATGGTGCGTTTGGCAGGCATTTAGGTCTGGTGCGTTTATTTTGAAAAAAAATTATTTTTAAAAAAATTTTTTTATTTTTATTTTTTTTTAAATAATTTTTTTTCAAAATAAAAATTGAAGCGCACCAAACATCGATTCCTTGATATATTCCTTATTATTTCCTCAAATTTCAGCATTATATTTGCATTCCTCTCTTAATAAACTTATTGAATATAAATCAAAAATCGGTCGATAATTCGTGATATCATTTTATGTATCAAATACCCTTACTTTCTATTGGTACTGTTCAGAAAATTCATTTTTCGATTATGAATGGTTCTTCGTCGTCCAAACAAATATAAATTATATAAATAAATTACTCACTCATAGTGATGTGGTGCATAATATCCGTTTGGACCTACAGTCCGAAAAAGTTTTCGAAAAAAGGAAAAAGCGTTTCCAACCGCTTCAAACTGACGGCTACCCTGCTTACGGCTCGTCGAGTTTCGGTCATCTTTCAGGGGCATACAAATAAAATTATAGTTTCCTTCAAAATTATGTTGAAAAATATTTTTTATATTTAAAAAAATATTATTATTCATACTATTTATATTTATTAATGTAATTCTTTGATTAATTCGAGAAAATGTTTTAAATATATTTGCGCCTGAGAGTAGACTGTATTTTCTACTTCTTCAAAAGTTGGTTAATCTTTGTCAAGGTGCAAGAATTTACCTAGAATAAGGTAAATAATAAAATAAATAAATTTAAAAATCCAATGTCTGATAGAATAATTAATATCTCTCAAAAAATGAATATTTAAAAAAAATTTAACATTTTTTTTCTTCAATTCATTTTAGATAGATAATGTTCCTTAAAAGTTCAATAATTAATTTAAGAAGATGAGAAAATTAAAAAATACCTACATAATTTTATAGAAAGCTTTATGGCTATTAGTTTGATAATTTTTAAAAATTATTTTCTTTCTGGAAAGTTTCTTAGAATTTTTAAGCCTTTTTTGTGACAAATTCAGCCTCCTGCTGAATTTTAAAATTTATAGAAAAATTTTAATTACTCATTAAAGTTATATGAAAAAGTATCTTAAAAATGAGAATTTGAACTTTAAGAACTTGTAATTATTTCGAGAAATATTAAATAATACAACAAACATTGTAATTTTGAGTATTTTTGCAATTTCTTCAAAATAGATATGTAGCCTTTTGCTTGAGCTTATTTTTTATAGAATTTTAATACATTTTAAACTTTTTTAAGCTATAAGTTATTTACGAATTATTTACTTACCCTGAACTTCTGCAAGACTAAGGATAACAAGAGCACTGAAAAGAATCGCTTTTTTAATAACTGACATTTTTTTTCACGAGCAAAACTAAACTGTCGTCAGATTGTCTAAAGCAAAACTAATTTCGAAGTTTATTCTGGGTTATATTTCGTGGCCCACGCCTAATATCACCCACGGATTTCCTTAGGGGGAATATCACTTTTAAAGATCGTGCAATAAGATTTGTATGTGGATCAGCGAGTCCGTTATACGTAACTGAAGACACTCCTCCCTTCTAGAAACCAGAAACGAGCACATGGTCGAAAAAATGTTTAACTGCTTGTAAACTTAGAACTAGGTTCTTTTGTTATAGAACTTGATGTACTTTTTGTGCAGGGAAGTTTTCAATTTTTAAATTCTAAATAGAAACAAAGATTCACAATGCATGAAAGTTATTATTTTCAACATAAAAGTATTTATTTTTGCCGTATTCTTAAGTCGAGAAAACTTAAATTTTAAACAGTACAAATGATACATCTTGTGTAAAAAATATTTTTTAAATGTTAATTTTAAACGGTAGATTCTAGAATTAATAAAAATATTAATTCAGAAGTTTACATTTTATAGGAGGCATAAATTAAATTCTATTGTTTTTTTTTGTTTTTATTATTGCACTACTACTTTATTTTGCTTCTCATTTTCCATCAGGACTTTTAATAATTATACTCAGATAGCCTTTCCCACGATTGAACTTCGTCTGTGATTTAATACTAATTTTAATACTTGTTTATGCAATAAATACTTCAGTTCCGCTATCAACAACTGACTCATCGATAAACTAGCTTTTTCATCAAGTTTTCTTTTATAGTTTTTCAAGACTTCTTTAATGTTCTTCTTTGATAAAAGTAGGTTTTGAGAATAATATACTTATCTCGGGTGATTTTCGTTAATGAACTCTCAATTACCTAATTATATCTCGTGTTGGTATATACTTTAAAATAGATTACTTCTAATCTTGTTATTCAATTCTTGTGTCTAAGTAACGTCTAAATACTTAACAATCTATTTTTAATTGAATATTTAATTACTTTTTAACATATTTTCTTATTTTCAAAAGATGGTAATTTTGATTGACATGAATTGACAAATTGAGAAATTGGGTAAGACGTAGGTTGCACATAAATGATGAAAAAATAGAACGTTTTTCAAATCTATGTACATTGTGCGTGTTTTCTTTTTTCCATTGTTTATAAAAAATACTTTTTCTACTTTTTAATCTTTAGACGTTTTGTTTCCACGTTTTTAATAAATTGCGAAAGAAAAGTTTTTTGAATACTTTTCATTTCAAAATATAGTAATATTTGCAGTCAATGTAATATTTTGTTAATTTTCATCTTATAGAAATATTGCTTTGGACTTAGAACACTTTTTTAGTTTGTTTTTTTTTTCTAATTTATGGATGACATTCTTTTTTGGTGAAATACTTGTTAAATTAAAGAAATTGATTATTTAGCAAAAGGGTTATAAATAAATTAAGCTTGCTACATATTTTCTTTTCCTTTATCTTATTATGGTTTTTTTTTAATTCATAGTTTTTTTTTTTTTCTTTTTAAAGTACCAGGATCTCTGAACTTTTAAAGATTCCCATGAAATAAAATTACTAAATACACAAAGGATACATGACCTTTGTGGTGTAATAGCAAAATGTAGACAATAGTTTGCGTGTGGTAATTTGCGTAATCGTTTTATCCCATTGCTTTTTAGTATTAGCAAGAAAACTTCAATAAATTTACGATAGAGTATTCAAGTCGGTATTGCAGTTTCCTTTAGTGTTTCTAACTTGAAACCTGTTGAAACAGAAAAATGATTAATTCCTCAAATATGTCAGAAAAAGACATTCAAAGATTTCTTAATATTATAGCTTCCTAGATTTAAATTAAATGCAGTAACTTATAAAATTAACTTATAATGTAATCGCATAGTTTTCAGTAATAAAATAATTAATCACCACGAAAGTAGATTTCAAAATCCAAAAAAATTTGATTTTAGTATTTCAGACACATTTTTTTGTTTGGACTTTTAATTTAAATTTAACTCTAGACTATGATAATATAAATTTATCGTTAAAAATCGAAAAAAGGATCTGTAGCAATGAGAAAATAATTTATTAAAATAATTGGCGCTGTACAAAGTTTTGGTGTAAAAAGCAATCCTTGGCGGGATCATTAAAATAATCTAAGCATCAGGAGGACGGTTGAGATTGTTGTAAAACTAATCTTCATGCGTGGTGAACCTCCTGCTAGATGTTTCCCTGAAAATCAATAAAAATTTCATTAAAATCCATCCAAAAGTTCATTAAAATTAAAAATAAATTTTAAACAACTAGAATAATTATCTTAAATTCTAATCCAGTTCAAAGTAAATTTTAAAAAAGATTTCCTTCGAGTATGCTTTAAATAAAGTCAAACTAAAGTTCTCAAAAGAGTAACAGAAAATCATTAGAATTTAATGTAGGATTATTTTGAAAGTAACATCTGAAATATTACTTATGAAGCAATAAATAGGAAGAAATATTTTTCAATTAATTTCTTGTGATGGTTGACAATTTCTCTTTGAAACTTGTTTCTTAATATACTTATTCCATGATTCATTTTTCAATTCAATTACGAATATTTCAAGGATTAAAATATGTAAATTATTATTTTTTATACTTTGCATCTAATTTTTTGTTAACTTACAATAAGAGGCTAAATAAGCATGACAACAACATTCTCGAAGTCTGGAATATTCGGCACAGTCTCCAGCTATTACTTTACAGCCTTCAGGTCCAATTAGACATTCGTGTTCCACGAAAGGAAAAAATTCTGAAAAACAAAAAATATTTATTATAAAAACTATTAAATATCTTTAATAATATTTCAGTATCACTCAAATCTTTAAGAAATGTTTTTTTTTTATATATCTGTGTTTCCTAAACAGACATTTGTATCTTTATAAGAATTTACAATTTAGTATTGATCAAAATAATATTTAAGATAACCAATACATTTTTGTTATTTACTTTAATTATTTTTATCGGAACTATTTCGCAATGTAGAATATTTTTATCAGGAGATATATGATACATAATGCATGTAGTGATGAAAAATATGTATCGGGTCATTTGAGTCTTGGAATGGGTAACGATTGTGAAGAAGCGATATGAAGGGTTTTTAGACTGCCTCGTCGACAACCAATCCCCGTAATGAGATATCGAAGTTTCCGGTTGGATATCAATTCCGAACAATTCCGACTTTTAAAACGTTTAAAATGTTTTGCGCCGAGATTGTTCAATCAGTCAATATCCCTCTGCAATTTACTCGTTTTAATTGTTTGATGAAACAATTTACACATTCGGTGAAATGAATTTAAAAAATAAATATTCTCGTGATGTTTGATGTTTTTATCATTTTTCCACTCAATGGGGCCTTTGATTCTTTATTTATTTCAATACATTGTTATAATAATTTATATTACTTTGAATGATTTGAAGTTTTTTTTATGATTGATTGGATTAACAGCACGGATTCAGATTTCAATTCAGATTTAAATTTAAATTGTCCTTTACTTTCTTAATCCTTTCGGAGTGCGATTGAATCACGTAGAACACCCACCCTTTTATCAATTGCATATATAGATTATAGGCCAGTCTTTGGCGTTGCATATTTCGTTTAAATATTTATACATGAAAGGACAAAACTTTATATTTGTGAAGATTTTTGAATAGAAAAGCCTATTGATTTTAACTTGATAATTGATTTTTATTTTTACGTATTCTCCTTTTTACACAGTAAAAAAGAATACTTAAAATTGTTACACCATAAAATGGTTTGGATTAAATTCAGTAAAATTGAAGACATGAGAATGACAACTCGGTAAAGACCATTTGAAGTTGGCCTCTAAATTAGGTTATTTTAACTATTA
>JBAGKK010500102.1:0-14867 GCA_037177015.1 Euceroptres primus | reverse complement strand
GAGAGAGAGAGAGAGAGAGAGAGAGAGAAATTTAAAATTTGGCTCGTTTTTTAACGTACATGAAAATTTCTGACTTCAACCCAACACATGGTATGTACGATTGTTCCTTTGCTCTTTCGTACTTGTTAAAACAAAAACTTGTTTCCAACCTTTACAATTGCTTTCTAGAGTCCTGAAGAGAGGTACCAGTTCGAAACGTCGACGATATATGTAGTGGATCGTAAATAAAACAATTTCGACTATCAAGCCGCCTAAGTTACTTATCATAGTTTACACATCGGTCTCAGGTTTTTAACTATTTAATAGTATCCTAATGATAAGAAAGAAGTTTCTAATCCGTCTATTTTGTTGAAAAATGAATTGTTTTTAACACTGCAACTTAAAATCAAAAGTGTAAGAGATAAAAAAGCTTTACTTTTGCTCAAAATCCATGAAAACGGTTTTAGAACATTTTTTTCATAAATAACAAAACTGTTTTGTTAATAAAAAAACGAAATTTAAACAAAAACTGACCCATTTTTCGAAAAAAATACCTGTGATATTCGTAATCAGTAGAGTAATCATCATTACTCCCCCCTCCCCTTAATCATTTAAATTCTACTTATTTTTTTGAACGGTTTTGTCTCCTAAAGTTAAACATTTTATGAATAATGAACTCCTATTTTTTGTTTTTTTTAGGTACATTTTTTAGGTAACTTACAACTGGTACATTTTTTAAAATAATGTTTTGGCACCTCCGCAAGGAACTTAAATGCGGTAAATTTTTTTTTTTAATGAAAAAAGGCGGTAATTTTTTAGGGGAAAACTATTAGACGGTAAGACCTGAGAAATATTTAAAGTGGCGCTTAGGAGTACCAAAATAGTCTAAATTTCGAAGAATGTAATAGCCTTATCTCATTTTTTGTTTTTGACAAAAGACATATTTTAAAGGTCGCTCAAGGCGCATGAAGAGAAAAAAACTACTTTTTCCCCATTTTCTCTAAAACTGTAGGTTTTAGCGAAAAATATACACGAAAAAATGTGCCTTTTCAGTGAACGTTTTTTGTTTACACTTTATTTGTCCCTGAACCATTTTGGAGACAGTAAATCACTTAAACGTGGGGAAAAAGGCTTATTTACAATTTTTATCTGAAACTTTTGATGAAGATGTGAAAATAAATTACATGGAAGTTGAATATACTTAAAATGAACAACTTTTGTTTCAAATATTACATGTTAAAACTATTCATTTAGTGCAAAATCAAAGTTTTATAGCTTTTTTAAAGGAATACGAATTATTTTGTTCATTTAGACAAAATTGACAAATTTACCATGTAAAATTTACAATTACAATTTACATATTTACCATTACAAAGTTACAATTTACAAATTCACCATTACAAAGTTACAATTTACAATTTTCAAATTTACAATTTACAATTTTCAAATTTACAATTTACAATTTTCAAATTTACAATTTACAGTTTTCAAATTTACAATTTACAGTTTTTAAATTTACAATTTACAATTTTCAAATTTACAATTCACAATTTTCAAATTTTGAATTAGCAAATATTACAAATTTACCATTACAAAGTTACAATTTATAATTTTCCAATTTGGAATTTGCAAATACTACAAAAGAATATTTTATATTACAATTTGAAAACATTTCACTTTTCAAAACCTTCAATTTTCGAAAAAGTGACACATTTCTTGTAATTTCCATTTTCCAGTTGCATATTCACTCTACATTGGACACTTTGGAAATGTTCGAACTTGCATAAATGTTCATTGTCAAGCGTACAAGCACAAGCCCGTCAACGCGACAAAGAGCGAGCACAAAAAAGTTGAAACGGTTTCTGAATCTTAAGCATTCAGACTTCCCACTATTTGAAAAAATTTTCAAATTCCGTGCTTAGAACAGGGCAAAATCGTCATTTGTTTATTAAAAAATGATATAAATTAGCAACAATAACAAATAGCATGATGTTGAGAACGTTATTGTTAATTGCATTCATTTTTCACCATCCCTTAAGATTTTCATCAATTTTTCATAAATAGTTTACGAAAGAATAGTTTTTTAATCAAACGATGCAGAAATGTTCAATAAACATTGTAATAAACATTTGTTCAATAAACATTTGTGCAATAAACATTTATAAATAAACAAATGAATTTTTCTCAAAAATTTTTGTAACGTGTCTTGATACTAATAAATACATTATTTTCCAATACTTAATTTTAACTTTTCTTCCAACGTCAAAAATCGTAGGCTCTCTTGGGAAATTTCTACTCAGCTCTTTTACACGTTTTAGAATATATTTTCTTTCACGGAAACTCAACATTAATTAACTTATAAAGCATTGAGTAAACTGCTTTTTATTATTGGAGGTGGTTTTTCCAGTTTAAGGGCACTTTACGAGGGTTGAAACGGATTTTATTGTTTTTAGGACTACTTCGTGGTTTCATACATATTTTCATTCATTAAACTGTGGCTAAAATAATAACACTTTGCAAAATATTTCCTACTAAGGTAAGGGGTGGTTTTTGTGCTTAGAGTAGTTTTGCGTAAATGGAATATTATGAAAATTTTTTTTAAACTCGCGAATCCTGACGGAATTCAGTTCACTTGTAGTTTTTACCCTGAAATACCTACAAAAAAGTCGGATCCTAAAATGTTAAAAAAAAATTATTTCGGGGACCTCTCAGTGCATACAGAAGTGTCATTGGCAACTGGACTAAAATACGTTCACACGGGAGGCCTATCGATTACTATGATTGACGTCGGAATCACAGAGGTATGCAAAACCTGCTCCGAGTCACCTAACATGGTGTTAGTGTCTAAGTTGTAGTTACATTGAATAGCTGTTGCAAGCTATCGTGGCTTCCTCGATATCTCGTGACGACGCGCGAGACGCTCCAAGAGGCATCTTGTGCTTTTTGTTATCCCAGAACAATTTAAACTTTTATAATGGGTTATCGATCGATCTCGGTCATTGTCGGCACGTTCGAGAGGTTTCTGAGCAATTCGACGGACAGGCGCATTAATCCTCACTCGCGGAATTTTTGATATATTGACGACGCGACGATTTTTAAAGATCATAATGAATTCGCCGACCAGAGGAAGAATTATTGAAGACCTTCCAATACTCTACCAAAAATTTGTATCTGTCAAAGTTTAGATAGGGTGAGAACTTTTACTTTTCATCACTGAAATTAGTTGTCTCAACCATTTATTTTCTCTCTTTTGAGTGTACGAAGAACGTGAATCGAAAAGCAATCATCGTCGGTCTGATAGTTTCATTAGAATTTTAGATAGACAAGGTTTTAATGAATTGAGCTGGCATTTTGGATGCTGAAAGATGAAAGTGATTCTGAGAAAGGCAATTACAGGAAACTCATCGTCCTCATGGATTGTAACCACGTTCCGTATGCGGAGGCATTTGGGAAGAGACGTAATTTGGGATCTGCAGTGGACAGCGGATGGACGGTGAGCCGCGATTCTGCAGGAGAGAAGGAAATAACGATTCTTTCGGCCTTGCCAAACGGGAATACCACTATGCAGCCGGGACGTTGTCACGGCAGTAGCCCAAAGTCTTCGGACAGAAGATTTAAGTGCAGCTCACTCGCACATGAGTTATGCTCAAAAATTGAGGTTACCCTGTGTCCGTTCGCTCACTGCCTGCTCCTACTTCGGCTTGGTTGTTCAGTTCGGACTGCTTTTGCTTGCTTTTGTTTCAACGATATATTTTCTCTCTTGCCATCGAGAAATCGTTCGCTCGCCCGCTTTACTTGGCCCTCCCCTTTGGTATCTTTTGGTCGGGAATTCGAGGATTATAATAAATGCGTATGCAGTAGCCGGAGGAGTATCTTCTCTCTGTTCTCCCGAGCCATCTCTGTCCCTCTTGCTCCCTCTTACTCACTGTCGTCGAGCATGTCCTCTCAAGAATCGAAGGACAAGTAAAAATAATTCAATCGCTGCCTGCCGACCGATATCGACAGTTCGATTCTTCTAGATATCAAAATATTCTCCCTTCTACTTCCTTTCTCTTTATTGTCACTGAAGATTTTCATCATTGTGCCATTCATACTCACTCTCTCTCTCCAGATATCTATTCAAATATTTGTCTTCCTAAGGAAGACAATTCAATAGGAATTAAATTCAATGTTTTATCATTTATTTTCATTTTAAGAAAGCATAATGCATGTAAAATAGTGCTGTGTGCTTCAACCAGTTAAGCAGTTAACAAGTGCCAAACGGGCAAAACAGTTACAAAAAACAATGAAAAATTCAGTTAATTCAGTTAAAATGCTTGAAACCATCAGACTGGCCATTAATTAGTCAAACGATTAATTGGTAATTTAGGATACCACGCTGTCGTACATTTTGTTTTATACGTTTTTTATATAATTTGAAAAAAACATATAATTCTCCATAGGGAGGGCACTTTTGGGTCCAAGAGATAAATTATTTAAACTATTGGTAATATCAATATGAGACTCGGTAAAAATCTTCATTTTAAAACTTCGTAACATGATTTGCGATAACAAATTGGTTTATAAAATCATAAACCAGAATAAAATAACATGACATACCCGAAAAACGGTTTTGCAACATGTCCACGCATTCGCGAGGCACACTTTAGAGATATATAGTGAATGTAAACTAAACTGTTTTCAAATCAATAATTAATATTCTTAAAAAGTAACTGAAACTGTACAATTTTCAGCCTTAATATTTTAATTTAACTATAATATACATATGGGACATTATTTCTTAAGTGTACCCACCCCAAAAAATAAATCTCTCCGATCGGGCTAAAATTTATAAAAAGTTTAGTCCTTTTAGATGGCACTTCCAAAAGAAAAAGATTGATCAGTTTAGTCAAAAACTCGTCGAGGTAGAAGGGGTGAAATTTTTTTACTTTGCGCAAAGAGCCTCTATTTCGGATATATATATATATATATATATATATATTTATATATGGCGAATGATTCTATTTCAAATCATGCAATGAGGTCTGCATGAGGTCAGAATATTTTGGCATGAAAGTATGGTATTCTAAACTCAAAATGAAGGAACACGTGTTTCAACGTTTGGCTGAAAATTTTTTTTAGGAATGGTGAGCTTATGAAAATAACCTTACAATTTCATAAAAACTGCCAAAATATTATTCAAAGTGATGCACTTTTTTACCAAATACACATATTCTGTTGGTTTTTCTTTCATGTGATGAGAAATTTTTAGCTCTATCGAATGATCGGAGAAAAATATCAAAATTTTCAAAATTGAGAGGCTTTTCTGGTTTTTCTGAAAATTTTGAAAACGGATTTCAGATTTTTCTGAAAATGTTGAAAACGGATTTTCTCGAAAAGGCCACCATTAAAATTTTTTATTCTTTTTTTGTGAATTGTCAATAATATGGATTACATATTCTCAAAGTTTGGCTTCTGGTCAACAATTTCTTTCTATTAAAAAATCATTTTTAAAAAAAATCAAAATTGTTAATTTTTTCAAAAACTACTGAAGAAAGGATTATATATCACGGAAAAAACTTGTTTAGAAATGAATTTCCTTTAAAAAAGCCTCTTTCACTTTTTTAATATATGGCGCCACATCAATTTATATACTTATTTACTCAATCATGATTATCTCGTTCCGGATCCATTACCGCCTCTCGTACATTTAATTTTTAAATTTTTATTGGTGTTTCGTTTGTTTCTGTCTGCTATTAAGTATCTCATGTTGAGTGGGGGAAATCTAAGATGTCTGCATGCCGAGGGCCAAACAATAATACCAATTCCATGGGATCAAACTTCTTTTTTTTTTAATAACTTGAAAAAAAATGATTTTTCACAATAAGTGTATTTAAATATTATTTTTTATTTTTCAAAAGCTATTCAGTTAAATAGCAAAAACGTTACAAAAAAATTATCGATTTTATTGTTTAATTGGATAGCTTTTGAAAAATAAAAAATAATATCCGAATATACTTATGGTGAAAAATCATTTTTTTTAATAACTTGGAAAAAATTGATTTTTCTCAACAAGTATATTCGGATATTAGTTTTCATTTTTTCCAATTGAACAAAACTTAATTATTTTAATAACTTGGAAAAAAATTATTTTTCACCACAAGTATATTCGGATATTATTTTTTATTTTTCAAAAGCTATTCAATTAAATAATAAAATTGATAATGGATCCGGATCGACATAATCATGATTGAGTAAATCAGTGTATAAATTATATATTTAAAAAGTGAAAGAGGCTTTTTTAAAGGCAATTCATTTCGAAACAACTTTTTTCCTTGATATTTACTCCTTTCTTCGGTAGTTTTTGAAAAAATTAACAATTTTGATTTTTTCGAAACATGTTTTTTCAATAAGTAGAAATTGTTTACCAGAAGCCAAACGTAAAGAATATGTAATCCATATTAACGAAAATCCATAAAAAAAGAATAAAAAATTTTAAAGGTGATTTTCCAGATTTCCGGATAAAAAAATTCTCCAGATAATCCGTTTTCAAAATTTTCAGAAAAACCGCCGCCATTTTCTTAATTTTCAAAATTTTGATATTTTTCTCCGATCATTCGATAGAGATAAAAATTCCTCATCACATGAAAGAAAAACCAACCGAGTATGTGTATTTGGTAAAAAACTGTATCATTTTGAATAATATTTTGGCAGTTTTTGTGAAATTGTAAGGTTATCTTCAACAGCTCTCCATTTCTGAAAAAAAAATTTCCATCTAAACGGTGAAACACGTGTTCCTTCATTTTGAGTGTAGAATAAGATACTTTCATGCCAAAATATTCTGACAACTCATGCAGACCTCATTGCATGATTTGAAATGGAATCAGTCTGGCATTTAAAAAATTTTGACCCAAACGTTTTCGATAGATTATTTCCCAATCTTTCGAATAAAATAAAAAATTTTTTAAAAAATTCAAAATTTAGCCATCATTTTTGAAAATTAAAAATATTTTTCACTTTTTTCTCAAGTTCGACCCTTTTTTTTCTTTTTTTTCAGCTAAAAATAAAGTTTGAGATGCTTACTTTCAGATCCTTGAATAGCAAAATGTCGTTTTTCGTTGTTTTTGAAAAATTGAATTTTAAGTAACCTGGTTAATTCAAAAAATATTTCCTAGGCGCGAAAAAATTCAGAAAATTTTTTGCATGTACAGTTTTTGTTATAAAATAATATTCTAAAAACGGAAATTCAAAAAAAAATTTTTGTTTATTTTAGAATTTTTTGAAAATTTTCAAAAATGAAATTTTTTGAATTCGGTTAATTGCGCATTTTAAATTTGCAATTTACATGTAATGCACATAATATAATAAATATAAATGTTATTTGTACATTAAAAAAGCGCAATTAATTAAATTTAAAAAATTTCATTTTTGAAAATTTAAATTTTCCGAATTTAAAATCTATTTCTAAATAAAATATCTAAATCTGAAAAATTTTTAAATCAACAAAATTTTTTTTTGAATTTCCGTTTTTAGAATATTGTTTATTATCAACAAAATTTTCTGCATTTTTTTCGCACATAGGGAAAATTTTTTGAATTTACCAGGTTTACTTAAAATTTAATTTTTCAAAAACAACAAAAAACAACATTTTGCTATTCAAGGATCTGAAAGTAAGCATTTCAAGCTTTATTTTTAGTTTAAGAAAAGAAAAAAAAGGGTCGAACTTAAACAAAATCAAAAATATATTTTCAAAGATGATGGCTAAATTTTGAATTTTTCAAAGTTTTTCTAATTTCACTCGAAAGATTGGGAAAAAATCTATCGAAAACGTTTGGATCAAAGTTTTTTATATGCTATACATAGAAAGATATTTTTATCCGAAATAGGGGCTCTTGCAAATTTCACTCCCTCTACCTTCTGAGTTTTTGACCAAACTGATCAATCTTTTTTTTTTTTAAAGTTCCATCTAATAGGACTAAACTTTTTGTAATTTCCAGCCCGATCGGAGAAATTCATTTTTTAGGGTGGATGCACCTGAGAAATAATGTCCCATATATTAAAATATGGATGTCTCCAAAAATGTTGTGAAGGTTACGACAATAGGCATATTGCTATAGTTTAATTGTTATGATTAATTTTCTACGTCCAGGTTTGTGATAAAGTTAAAGAAAAAAACCTTTCGCTACGCATATCATCAAAGTTCTATGAGTGAAAGTATGTACTTCCTTTGAAAACCACGAAAAGTGCAAGGAAAACGTTGCGTATTTTTATTAGTATCCATTGTTGTCCCTCGTGATGTCTTTTATATTTCTCATTAAAATAGAATGAATCAACTGTAAAAATGTCAAGTAAAAAGGGATAAAACAATTTTTCAAAGGGTTTTATGATTCATTCTGTTTTCAACCTGTGGAATCATTTTTTGTGTTGTTAGCTATTGTCATAACCTCCATTTTCGTAACCATACTTTTGAATTCCAGGGACGAACTGATAGAAAATATCACCCGTCTGTGATTGCGCGATTTATTTGATATTGACTACACATCTTCAATATATCCTCTCGTTTAATAATATTGTGAATTAATAGTTCGATAAATATGACATTTTGTAAAACATATTTGTGCAAAAATAGTGATTATTATTTACTGCTATTTGGAAATACTGATGAGAAATCGATTTTCAACTGTATAAAAATCTTCGTTAGCCTTAAATTAACAAATCTACGTCGCATTTTGAATAGTTTGAATCTTCGAGTTTTATCTTAAAACAGCAAAATCGTAAAACCAAAATCTTCGAGTTTTATCTTAAAACAGCAAAATCGTAAAACCAAAATCTTCGAGTTTTATCTTAAAACAGTAAAATCGTAAAACCTGACACAAAACTTGAGGACAGACTTTGGAGCGATTTTTCGCATCTTTAACTGCAAAATATTCAACTTATCACTCCATAATCATCTTTTTCAACTAATTTCAATTGATTTTCATAAGCTCAAAATATTAAAGAAAGTATTTTTGATATTATTTAGCAATTTTCTATTTTAAATTTGTAGTTTGGGACATCGCGTAACCTGACATTTTTGAAACATTTTGATTTATAATTTCTAAACGAAGTCGTTTAAGGGGGTCGTCTCATGTAAAGGCCCGTTTTTTCGGGTTTTTTTTGGGAATTTTTTTTGACGAACCATGAAAACGCAGTATCTTGGAATGTTTACTACATATTCATTAATATTTGAAAAGTCATTAAATTCTGCAAAAAAAGAAGGAAAAATGTGCAAAAAATTAATTATTTAATTATTAATTTATTTGAACAATTGTTACTTAATTAATAAGAAATGTTTCATTCATCATTATTAACCATTTACTGCATTATATTTTATTGTATTAGTCAAAATTTCAATCGATTGTCGAATGTCATACAAAACATGACTGAAATTACATTTTTCGTACGCTTGACTCACAAAAGACAGAGAGGGTCAACTTTGAGAGGTCATAACTTTTGATCCATTCAAGTTAGAACCACGTTTTTTTTTTAATTTCTCAGAATTGACTCCTCTTTCATTTATTTTTATGTAATTTTCACGACAGCATTGCAGAAATAATCAAGAAAACGTGCTTTCCATTTTTTGAGAATAGCTGTGAAAAACAGAACTTTCAAAAATTCATAATTCCGAAGTTTATGTGGATAGAACATTGTGTTTTTTTTTCAATGTACACGGAATTTTATGTACTTTCAGTAATCCCGTGGCAGCATAAACGTAGATTTATTAGGGAACGAAGGTTACCAATTAATCGTTTGGCTGATTATTTATTTCAATCAATTCAGCTGAATTAACTGAATTTTTGATTGATTGTTTCAACTGTTTTGTTCGTTTGGCATTTGTTAAACGTTTAACTGGTTGAAGCACACAGCACTAGTGTAAATGAAATTGTAACAAAAAATATGAAAAATTGTAACAACAAATTTCTTTGAAGTTCGTTGAAAATTACGGAGAGTTGCAAATATAATTCACGAAAAGTTTTTTTTTTATGTAATAAATGCAATGTAGGAATTTTTTTAATTTCCTGCGAAATAAAGTCATTCGCACACCGGGACCGCCCATCTCTTGTCCAAAGCAGTGATAAAGCAAATAAAGCTTTGCCCTGGCACAATAAACCGTCAGCCGAAATCACGTAATCTAAATAAATTTACATCCGTTTGTACGGGAATAAATTTCACTTCGTTCTTGGACTCCGTCATTCGCTATTTCACGCTGGAATCATCCTGGAACCCTCAACAAGTTTCCGCATCCGGACATCGATGAATAACCAAAAAGAGACTTCTGCGGGCCTCAGATGAAGCTGGAGGAGTGAAAGAGTCAACATTTCATATTCATTTACTTACAGTACGTGACGATTAAAGTGATGCAAATACGCTCTGCAATCTAAAACTTGGCAAAGGAAGCTGAATATTTCAAATGTTTAAGATACACTCAAAAGTTAAAAATTCACTAGTTATATTAAAGTAATGTATATACAAATGTATATACAATAATATTTTATAATGTATATACAATAATTTATATACAATATATATTTTATTATATCAATAAAAATGTGGGTAATTCTCCTGAAAGGGACATTTCGACGTATTTATTTATTTTAAATTATTGAGAATTGGCAGAGTGGTTAGTGGGCCTACAAGTAATACCAGAAAAACTTTTCAACCGATTCCCATAAGCTGAATTTATGGGGGAGCTTGATATCTGTCATATCCGAAGCCTTTTTACCGTGTCTCCAACACGATTTTTCCGTGGCGTTTTTTTATTAGAATTTTTTGTTTTTTAAATTTATAAGTGGTAGGTTCTTATACTACAATGTTTTAGCTAAAATTCTAGTTACTTGAAAAGTTTCTAGAATAAACTCTTCTTAGCAATAAAAGCGGTAGAACTTTGTCTTCAGGTTTTTGTCAAAATAGCATTACAGTGAATTGTCTTGTTCCAATATATTTTAAAATATTTTAATGAGGCTTTATTTTACATGAAATTAAAGTTCAGATCTCTGCGTTTATTTTCCACCCATATTAGTTATATATAGTGTAAAAGTTTGTTTACAATGAATAATTGAAATCATTATTTTGTCACGAGTAAAAATTCCGTCTCATATCCAAAGTCACTTGTTTTTTAGTGAAAAAAATAATAATTTTAATGTTACGACTATAATAAAATCTAGAAAATGTTCGTACATATATTGAAGCGATTTACCGAAAAATTGCATAATTTCATCACGATGTTTCATAACATTAGAAAATGTATGTGTTTGGTCATATCCGAAGCCTTTTTTCGCTTTCACTCAGAGGATTTTATTTTACATCATTCCGATTTTATTGAAGTGTGTATCCTAAGGTTTTTGGGGTCGATGAATCCAAATATGATAACAGAATTTCAAAATTCAAAATGGCGGATAAAAATTTTAAAATTGTATTTTTACAGAAATGAGTATAAGTTTTTGGGGTCGCTGCATCCAAATCTGAGAACAGAATTTCAAAATCAAAATGAGGGATTCAATATGGCGGATCAAAAATTTAAAGATTCTTGTAGTTTTATAAAAATAAGTACCTTAAGGTTTCTGGCGGCGCTAAATCGAAATCTGATAACAGAATTTCAAAATTCAAAATGTCCGATCTAATATGGCAGATCGAAAATTAAAAAATTGTTGTCTTTATAAAAATGAGTATCTTAGGCTTTGATTTTTATATAATTATATTTAAAGTACCGGCGAGAATTATGAAACCACCCTTTTCTTGTTAGTTGCAAAAAATCAGATAATTTTAATAATACACAAATTAAAACTTTTTGCTAAAATTAGCATGAAAGATATCAAAATTTTGCGTCCAATGACCCTAAGTTGAAGTATTTTTGCCCATTTTTTTAGATGATATTTTAAAAAAAATTCTAAATTTCGTCATTTTAGAAAATTTTGAATAACTCCTGAAATAATAGATATTTTTAGGTATTCTTGGGCTCTTTTTAAAGATAAGATAACGTGGAATATGTCTATTCTGTCAAGATTATCCTAGTATTTTTTCCTGGATTTTGCAAAAGTCTAAACTTGAAACAAAAAGATCGTAAAAATTCGAACTTGTAAAATCATTTATAAAAGAAATATTAAAATTAATTATACTGCATATTGTAAGAAAATTTAGTTAACTATTGCTAATTAACACTTTCATAATTTTTTTAAATCCTTTTCTCGAGTGTGAGAATTTTTTAAATTTTTACGACTTTCTTGTTCCAAGTTTAGACTCTAGCAAAATCCAGGGAAATGTTACTTGGATATTTCTGATACAATAATCATATTTTATGTCAATTTGCCATTCAAATGAGCCCAGGAACACTTAAAAATGTCCACTATTTCAGGAGTTATTCAAAATTGAAGGAAAATTTAAAATTCGGACGTTTTTGGCAATGTATTTTTAAAGAATTCACAAAAACGTTTCATCTTGGAGTCATTAGACGCAGAATTTTGACACTTTTCGTTCCATTGTGAAGAAAAAATTTTACTTTATGTTTTATCTAAATTATCTAATTTTATACGACTAACAAAAAAGGTAGTCTCAATTCTCGCCGGTATTGTATATATTTATATAATTATATTAAGTAAAAATTATGTTTGTTGGTCAAAGTAAATGGATTTTTTCTTTATTTGATAAGAAATACAGCTCTGAGTCATGCGACCATTTATGGGCACTAAGAATAATACATCATTTTTAGAAGGTAGGTGAATGCGGCCATTTATGAGCACTAAGAATAATACATAATTTTCAGAAGATAGGTAAATACGGCCATTTATGGGCACTAAGAATAATACATAATTTTTAGAAGATAGGTAAATACCAAAGGCCATTTATGGGCACTAAGGATAGTACATAATTTTTAGAAGATAGGTAAAATAAAAAATTTATATTGGTGTAAGCAATTCAATATAAAGTAGCGAAAGATCGGTTAAATTGTACATAGATGCGGTTATAAACTACCTGATGATAGTTTATAGATATTCTGAGAATACCGGAAAGCTTTATATTGCAGGTGCGTAGCGAGAAAAGATATAATAAAAATAAAAAAATAATTCTAACGAAAAATAAATATAAAACGGATTTAGTGAAAAACGAAAAAAATAAAAAAATGGAGATTATCTTTTAGTACTTTGACTTTGAAGTTACTGTTATATGTAGGCTCTAAAATTTGGAGCCTACATTTGAGATTTTTCCGTTTTTTGTATTTTCACCTAAAATTTCAACTAAAATACCGCCATTTTGAATCCACCATTTATAATTTTTTATTTTTGCGATTAAATATGGTATCAGGACACCCAAAACTTCTTGCATACTAATTTATATCAAAATCTGTTGATTAGAAAAAAAGTTGCACCCAGGGGTGCAAATCTACCCCTAAAATGAACCCTAAGAGAAATTTCTTGGTCTCCCTTTATGAAATCACTTTTTTGGATCTTGATTAACAACTGTGCAAAACGAATTTGCTTTACATCAAAATGCCGTATTCTTCACTTCTTGGAATGTACCACTACGACTTTATATAAAACCCATATTTTTGAATCCAAAAATATAAAATCCATATTTTTGTATCCAAAAATATAAAATCCGTATTTTTGAAAAATAATTTTTCCCAGCTCACATTCTTACTCTTGAAGGTCGTATAAATTGATTTCACGAAAAGATAATTTTAAAATCAAAACATTTTTTTTACAAAAGTCTAACTGAAAAGGTTCCCTTTCAGGAGAATCGCTCATAGTATAATTGTAGCAAAAGTAAGTTCTCTTGACTTTCAAAAAAAAAAAAGAAAATTCCTTTTGCTGCAAAAGGATTCATCTTACCGGAAGAATATAATGAATATAAATTTAAGTAAATCTTGTACCTCTTCATTACTGAAAGTGTCAGAAGTGAGATGGTCGTGATTTGAAAGCTTTCAATAAACAAAAAAAATAAAAAAAATAAAAAGTGAGATGGTCTTAAATTAAAATTTCTTGAACTATTAAAATTGAAGATTTGGATTCCGGAGAAGAGGGCCAGCCAGAATGTCACGCTGTAGTTACTGTTCATAGCAATATGCATACTACAAGAAGATGAGCTGAGATACGACCTTGGGGAGAAAGAGTCTTACTTGAGTTGGAATCAATGGAGTCGCTATGATATACGACGCGTAGACGCGAAAAAGCATTGCTCTTTCTGTTAACCCTATTCTACGGTAGCATGCTACATATGCACATCCGCAACACTCTCTGCTCCCGACATAAAATTTCTTCCGCCACCAAACATTCTGCCGACAAAAATAACAGCGAGACCATAGTTACCCTTTTACCGTCAAATATCAGGCCCTTTTTAGAGTCTATACCAAATATGCAAATACCACTCTTTCCTCTCAAACAAACTGAGAATTAAGGAGGGAAAAAAACGAAAAATTATACTATTAACCTTTTTTATGAATTAAATTACATTTCTCGATGTTTTAATTCAAGTTCTATCCTTAGGAAATATAAAGAATATTATTCTATTTTATGAAAGTGATATTTCTATTTTAAGTCAAAACGATAACAATGGGTATCATTCTCAAGCTATGGAAAATTGAAACAGATTTTTTGTTTGTTTTATAATTATGATTTTCAATTTCAAATTCACTGCAATTCGCAGTATGCACTCAATTTGTAAAACAAGTGTTGATAAGTGGAAATGTCAGGAATATTTTTCAGTTGAAAATATCGCCCATAAACCCATTGCATCAGTATTCCGAACCGGTCAGAACTGTCCAAACTGCTACTGAAAAGCCAACATGTTCTGATTTGCATAATAGCATGTCCCTGTACCTATATAACTTCAAATGAAAGGAAAAGCACCACTTGTTTCCCTTTTGACATATATAT
>JBAGKK010500091.1:0-14869 GCA_037177015.1 Euceroptres primus | reverse complement strand
GTAGGCAGGAGTGGGAATGACGCGCAGAAAACGCGACAAAACTTTCGTGGAGTTTTCTGCGCGTCATCCCCACTCCTGCCTACTGCTCGAGCGCTCCGTCGGTTCTGCTTACCGAGCCGTCAATTGGAAAAGACTTGAAATTGGGCTTTTTTGGAAGATGAAATTATATAAGAAACCAAATTATAAGCAATCTTAGAAAATAGGTATGCAAAGATTTTTGAACTCTCTAAACTAGAATGTCTAATGTCTACAAAAAAAAAAAAAATAATGCTGGAATTCTCTGGAAGGTTTGATGAAGTATCCCAGAAGATTCTAGGAGAATCTATGATGTAAGTGACGTTGAACGAAGAAACCAGCATTACGACCGAAAATGAGTTTACACGGAAAAAATAAGTACTTGAAAATTAACTTGACTGTGCTAGACTCTAGGATAGGCTACAAATTTCTAAAAATGTCGTTCGTTACACGAAATTTTTAAAAATTTGTGGCCTATCCTAGAGTCTAGCACAGTCAAGTAAATTTTCAAGTACTTATTTTTTCCGTGTAAGAGAAAAAGTTGATCAAAGTAAAAGGAAGACGAAGGAAGACAAAGGGGCCATAAAATTTAATTTTGACCGTGGAGCAATGGGGATTTTTTTCATTCGATAGCGGAACTCTTCATTATTTAGAATCAATAAAAACCTGAAAATCGACTTTTCGGTCGTAAGGCTGGTTTCTTCGTTCCACGTCACATAAGAAGTTTTGGAGGAATTTTTGAGACTCTGAAGGTTTTGAAAGTCTTTAAAAGACTTTGGAGGATTTTGAAATTATTAAGATAATTCTAGAGGATTATGGCAGAATCCAGAAGCTGCTCGAAGATTCTAGGAGAAATTAGAATATTCTAGATAATTCTGGAACTGTACAGAATATTTTGAAGGATTCAGTTTTTGGAGAATTTTTAAAGCCTCTAGAGGATTATATAAGATTCTGAAAGTCTGTGTGTTTCTAAAAGGATCTAGAAGATTTGGAAAGATTCTAGAATATTCCGAAAAATTTAGAATATTCTGGAAGACTCTAGAGGATTTTGGGGGATTTTGGAAGAGTATAAAATATTCATATAAGATTCTAGAAGGTTGCGGAAAAAAAGTTTCTATAAAGTATGCTACAACATTCTGGAGATTACTAAATATTTTATTTTATTCGATTATAGAAGATTTTTAACAGATTTCGAGGGGATATTTTAGATCCTGGAGGATTCTAGAATATTCTGAATAATTTTAGGCAATGAAGGAGAATTTAGAAGATTCTAGAAATTTGGAAGTTATTCGTAAGATGCCAAATAGTTGTCTAAGCTTCCACAACATTCGAGAATATTTAAGAAAAAGTTTGTGGAAGAAGCTAGAAGATTCTGTAATCTGCAACAATCTGGAAAACTCTATAATTTTTTTAGATCATTGTTAGGTACTTTTTGGATTTTTGCCAAATATAAAAATTAGTTTTTCGAATTGAGTTTCAATTTATATGAGAATGTACACTGTACAGTCAGGGTGATTAGGATCGTTCGACGTTTCGGTCGAGTGAGTATAAAATCGTCCACGCGTGGAGGATTCAGCTGCTTGTGGCATGGCACGCAATCGCAATACGACAGACTGGCTTATTCACTTGCTCGTATATAAACTCGACATTCAGTTATCGGTATAAGTACGCACGTATTCACGTGTACTCGACCGTTTGTTCCCTTTTTTATGTGTGAGTATACATCTCATTAACTCCACTGTTTCAATCTGACGAATGTACGATATCGAATTCGACTAGGAAACGAATCACGGTTCACCGTCCACCGATTTCTAGGATTCCCTTTTCTTTATGACCAGGAAACAATCGGATACCAATTATTATTATCTAGAAAAAAAACGCAAAAGGAAATCCTTAATGACGATTTTTTAAACTTTGCCTCAGACGTTTCATAAACACAAGAAATTTTGCTCCAAAATATAAAATAATTTTTGACAAACAATAAATAAAATTGAAAAAGATATATTATATCTTTGAATATAACTCTGGAAAAAGAAGTGGATAAATATTCAAAGAGTTGTTAATAAAAATATAACTTTGCTGGAAGGAAAATAAAATTCACAGATTGTATCGATTTAATAAATAATTTATAAAGTCGAGCATTCTATATAGATCTGAATGTAAATATCAGACTTCAGATAAATTGAAAATGTCCAATTACGTATGTGTTTCTACATAAACCTGATATATTTTTGCAGGTTGGGTGAGCTTGGGACATAAATTAACCGGTCATTAGGAAAGAGGAATAGCAAGGATCATTTCTTTACTGGATTTCTTTGTAACTTGTGTAATAAATATAGGCCTTAAATAGAAAAACTTACGCCACTCGAAGGCAAAGACTAAAGGTGCGTAGTGAGCGTCAATTATATTTGGATAATTAAATGGAGGAACGACTGGGAAACGCGCCTGACGACCGAGTAATGGGAGATTCAGTGAATTAATTAGAGATGAAACAAAGTGTTGTACACTAAAGGAAAAGCAGGTTATAACACGCACATAGGTGTATACCGAATTATCTTAATAGTTTCCGGAGCTAGGCTGCCCCTCGACCCTTTTTTATTCACTCGTCGAGTTATCCTTCGACGGCGTCAGCTACGCGTAACGAAAAACCGAGCTTTACACGCCGAGAAAACACAAATTATCACGAGCATCGAATATAACTATCCTGTAATTTCCCGAGGGCAGACTGCCATGAAGTAAAGTCGCCCTTCTCTCGTGATGGCAATAAGATGCCATCGCCTTCTCGCAGGACGTTCTTTCTGTACATATAGCATATTTTCATTTCGTTACTTACTTCCTTTCGAATATCTCGTGCCATCCTCTATTAATCAGCTCGAAACTCGCAGACGACTCCTAATGACGACAGTAAGTCACTCAGCTATGTGTTATAAAAATTTAAGATTGTCTTTATAGATGAGCCGACACTAATTGATTTCATGTCGAAATTTTGAAACAGTCAAAATTGGAACCTGTAAGATAAAAAGATAACTGTAGTTCGTAAGGATACCTTTATACCACGCTAACCTCAAAATCTCAACTTTGACATGATTTTTCGGCTCTCGTGGTATAAAATACTGTTCGATACTTGTGTGCAAGGTGATTTTTAGCGCACTTGACTTTTCTCACTCGTTTCGCTCGTGCGAAAAACGTCTTGTGCGCTAAATAATCACCTCTCACACATATGTCGAAATGTACTATTTTATGTGTCTGAAGTTTTGAACGTTCAAATGTTCAAATGAACAAAATGTGTTTTTCCTAATTCATGTCTTGAAATATTTTGTCAGTTGCAAACAAAGGAATCAATATAGGTTTTTTTATCAGTACATTATGTTTTGTACATAAACTAATATTTTAGACAAAATTTAAGTTCGAAAAGAAAAGAAAAATTCATTTATTGTAACGTTTAGAACTTAAGCACGTTTCTTTTATCATAAATTCTCAATGCAAAATACTCATTTGGCAAACAAAAATCCTTCAAAAAATGTAAAAATCTAAATAGGAAATATTTGAAATTTTAATGGTGATTAAAAAACTATACGTTAAAAAGGCTGGTATCTTTTTAAATTTAAAACATTTATTTATGTGTTTTGGAAAAAATCCTGTCACCAGTTTAAATTATCGTTATTAAAAAGCCGTTATTAAACATAAATTATCGTTATTAAACAACCGTTATTAAACAGTGAAATAAAAAACTTTCTCTCGAACTTCGAAATTTTGGAAGAATTAAATTCTGATCTGATCAGATAGGGACAAAAGATTCAAGCCATATCGCGGAATTTTTATAAAAACTTTGTTCATTCGAAAGTTCAAAAACCGCAATACAAACTTTTTAGGTTAGAAGAAGATTTTACCTCAAAGTCCTCGTTAATAGTCCTCAGACCCATCAGGATTCGTTTTAAGAGGTAATATACCTTTAAAATATGAATACGCTACACCGTAAACAAAAATAACGAAGGTGACATAACCTCTAAAACGGATTGACGCTGCAGTTGCAAATTCTAAAAATGAAATTGTTTATTAATTGCAGTAGCGAAATCTTTCCACAGATCAACTGGCACTCGCGAAACCGGAAAGTCTTTGTCAGTAATAACGAAGGACTTAATTAACTCGGACAATCAATCTTGCAAAATATGGATGTCAAAAATACACTTAAATCAGCAACAATGCACAAAGTTCTTGCGACACGCACTTTACTTACGAACTCGCCAAAACCGAAAACTACTTTTAGGGTACATATAGAAAGGAAATAATCATCGGAATAAAGGAACTCGAACGATTATTGACAAATATTGACCTGAGAATCCCGCCTTCGCCCAGCAACCTTTCACGAATTAGTTTCGGGAGAACAACAAATACCTGAACGGAAGCCCGAAATACCGTAGGAAAAGACAATACCCACAATCCCTTTCTTCTATCATTGACATTTTTATTGCAGTCAGTGGTGTCGGGTGAGGAAATGTTTGTTATTTATTTATTGTGTTTGAACCAAAGTGTCGATATCGAAACTTGTGTTAACCTAATCTCGCGTGATGAGGATTTTAATTATGGAAATGAAAAAGTTCGTAGTTTTTAGATGACGTTCAATTTACCGAGAAAAATAGCAACAATGTTATTTTAACTTTTTGTTTTTTCACAGAATTTCGAATCGATTTGCAGCTGCATTTCTGCACTGTCAAAAATAATTGTAATTTTCCCATACGAAATTATGGCATTTATCCCATGCACTCATCGCTGGATTTCGGACCGCTGGATTTTGGGCCGGCTTTATGGTCGTTAACGCTCGACTGCTTCTGCCCTCGCCCCTGACTGTGCCATCCCATGTGGGCAGAAAACGTCGGCGTAAAGCAGAAAATCATGAGAGTGAAAGAGACAAATAGTCTGTCTCTTTCACTCTCATGAGTTTCTGCTTTACGCCGCCGTTTTCTGCCTACTTGGGACGGCACCTTGAGCGTCCCGCGACGGCGCCATAGCTCGGGCAGTCAGGGCCGCCAGATGTTGTTTACATCGCGATTCTGCGCATTTACTTTTGTACGTTCAGAGACTATATACGCAGTCCTGAATGTTAAGATGAGAGTGCTCGCTCGTCGCTTTAAATTCGGTTCAAACTGGATTTAATTAAACTGGATTTAATTAGAATTTTAGACCATCTACTCCCGAGCCTGGTCCGAAATCTAGCGCTGAGTGTACTTTTGAATATCCCATACAAGCATGGAAATTATCCGTTGCTCACTTGTAAATTTCCCATTCACGTCGAGGATCCCATACACTGGTATGGGAAAAATTCCAGTCATGTATGGGATTTTGATGCGCAGGCTGCAGAATGCGCAGCCGAGTGAAGCGCGCATGTGCTGTAACCGTGGTGAATGGAGGAGAAGGAGCAGATACAATATGGCGTGGGGTACGGGTGAAAATCGACACGAAAAAGAGTACAGTAGACTCTCTATCATTTCATATTGGATCTCCTTTTTCTTCTCACAGTGGTCCTGTAGGAAGAAAATATAATCATGGCAACAAGCGTCTAATTTAGAATAGTTTCAGTACATACTTGTGAAATATTTTCGACTTGCAGCAGTGAAACAGTGAAGAATTGTGAGTGCAATAAGATTCAGTGTAACTTGACATTTTGTACAAAAAGAAGAAGAGGGAAGATCAGGAGAGGGAAAAATCTAGAAATACGTGGTAAGTTGATTTTGTATATAACTGTTAGGTACATAAGATATAGCGAGCGTTGCTGCAACGCAAATGTTATATTTATGTAACCTTCGCGTACATTTGTGACCCGTAAGTGGGGCAGACTTTTTAAAATAATATTAACAATTTTTGGCTTCTTCTGTTTCTTTTTCATAGAAAAAACTTTGGAAGTGGAAAATATATATTTCTTTCAGTCTTCCACACGTCGATGGAATACATCAATCTCACTCTAGCATTTTTTCCCCTTGCCAAGCGACAATTTTCGTTTTAACATTAATATGTTTTAGGCGTGGAGTTATGGGTGAAAATCGACACGGATAAGAGTGCAATAGACTCTCTACCATTTCATATCGGATCTCCTGATTCTTCTCACAGTGGTCCTGTATCATTTCATATCGGAACTCCCTTTTCTTCTCACAGTGGTTCTGTAGGAAGAAAAAGGAGATCCGATATGAAATGATAGAGTCTTCGGTAGTTATAATTTAAAATTATTGTAGGACAGTTTGTGATTGATGAGAATACCAAGTGTGAAGTTTTTACTAAGGGAAATAAAATTTCGGAATCCATGAACATTTTGGAAGAGTTTTTGTGCTTCTTCTTATCCTATTACGCTTACGCATTCGGCTACAAGCACGGAGAGAAAAGCAGTAAAACTTTGGAGTTCATTCAACGGTAAGTTCATTCAAACTCAGCAATTTTAATTTTACGTAATTTGCAAAAGTAATAATTCTTTTTGTAACATTTGCAGGGTTTTTAAAAAAAATCAGCCCTAAGGGTGGACACAAATGAGGAAAGAAGAAGAGAACCCAGCATACGGTCAATCCTCAAGTACAAAAGTTGATGGACCATACAGGATAAGAAGCCGACTTTTTCGATAACGAAACAAATGTTGAATAATTAATAATAATAATTTTATATACATATTATATCTTATTTTATAGTTTACATTAGTTTACTATATTTTCATATTTACATTTAGTTTAGATTTAGTTTACTACATTTTAATTATTACTACGATTTTTGATACTTCTTAAGGACTTTCAATGTATCATAAGTATAGTTTTAGATGCTTTCAATAAAATATTTTACCATTTAAAAAAAAAATAATTTAATTGTGGTATTTATTTGTTGTATGGGAAAATTGCAAACCGGGTATGGGAAAAATACAACCAATGTATCGGTCAATTGACATTTTTCCCATACCCAAGTGTGGGAAAAATACTAACCTATTATGGGAAGAGTCCCATACACGTTATGACTATTTTTCCATACCCAAGTATGAAAAAAATACTAACCTGATATGGGAAAAGTCCCATTTACGTTATGACTATTTTCCCATACCGATGTATGGAAAAATTTCAATATGTGTATGGGTTAATTACTTCCAATACATGAATGGGAAATTTATCATAGTTTTTTCTTATAGTGTGTGGGAAAATTTGTCTGGAGTTAATTTAAACATTGTTCGTAAGATTTTTTACAATACATAATAATTAGATATAGGTGCTTTCACAATATAAAATTTTCACATCCCCGGGAATGAACAAACGGTTTATTTCAAATTTTTTTGTCAAGTTTAAATTATATAAAAACTATGCTTATAATTTTAATCTGCAGATAGTCTGTAGATTAAAAAAGTGGTTTGGAATTTAAATTAAATTTTAGGGAATCAAATTTTTTTTAAAGAGGACATGTTAAAATAAAAGTTAACATAATCTTAAACAAAAAAAAGATTTTATGAAATAGGCATAAATAAAATAAATTGTGATAAATATTTAATGAGGGATTAATGCACAAATTAGAAAAGAATAGTTTTGGTTATGTTTATTTAACAATATTTATACACTTCGTGTTTTTTCTTGAGTTTAAAAAAGTAATCGAAATTTTAATCCAAATTCAAATGATTGATAGTTTATTTTCTACCTTAAAAAAGCCTCTATAATTCTAATCATTTGGTTCTTATTGAAATTACGTAGTTTCTATTGATTTTAAATTTGTATTGGTATTATCAAATTATGAGTGTTTATAAGTTTGGAACAACGATATTTAATTTTTATTTATTTGAGTGTTCAAATTTTTTTATGGGCAGGTACCAGTCTGTCACGTAACCAATCATTTAAAGCGAATTTACTCCTAAACTAATAATTCGAATAGGTTCGAATACCAGGCAGCCATAAAGGAAGTAACGACGATTGTTTGTCTGGTATGGAAAATCCATTCGAATTATTAGTTTATGAGTAAGTTCGCTTTAAAGAATTTGTGACGTCGCACTCTGTCACAAAATAGCGGGCTTTTTTGTTTTTTTGCATTTTTCTTTTTTCAATAATTTTTTTCCGGAAGTTATGTAAGCAAAATTCCCGTGTACAACGAGATATAATCTATCTGAAAATACACTCAACAAATTTGAACAAAATCGGACGAGTGGTTTTCGAGAAATCTCTGCCGCAGTGGCAAAAAAAAACACAAAATTTTGTTGTTTAATTATGTCAACAATTTTGACTTTATTAAAAAAGTTTTCATACAAAACTTTCATGTTTACTTAAATACAACTTCTCTAAATTCAAAACCTACCATTATTTTCTCAAAGTCTTTCTGAAGAAACATAAGCCAAACGACATAGTAAACTTAAATAAAAAATGAATTTAACTTCCAGACATGACATGAAATACCATTATTATTACCATCTTCAATATAAAAACCCTGACAATAAAACTTGAAATAAACTTTATCATCATCTTTATGAGTCCATATTCGATGATCGACCAATGCGTAAACGAACCGGAAACATAATTATTCCCCTTTTCTTACAAAATTTCCCCATAAAAAATTTTTCCTCACATAAATGCACCATTTTAGTCAAATATGAAGTGATAGGGGCTCTAGTACTGCGTGCCAGGTGTCTCAGAAGACACTTAAAAAGTCTTATTGGAAATCCAAGGTGGTCGGCATATTACCACCGCAGATATTAGGATCGTCGAGTGAACGAAGCTATAGACGGTCATATCCGGCGGGCACCGTCAATTAATAACTCGCCAGGGCCTATTAATGCCATTGTTCAGAGACGCGTGACGAACCTCTACCTGTATTAGTTCCCATTTCCCATACCTGCATTTCTCCACACACCATTTCATTGTGTGAGACAGGACCTTCACAGGTGCTGCCACCTCGTGCACGACGATAATCGCACCGGTGGATCTGTCGATCGATGGATCGAATCGGTTGGCGCGTATAACGGAATGCACCTTTCCGGAGAAAACGAACGTAGATCTTAATCAACGTGATTTGCATTTATGCATATAGCAACCTATACTTGATCCAGAATGAGACTCGTCAACCGATCATGGCTTGAAATTATTAAATTGCAATGAAAAGGTTTTAATCGGTCTGAAATTGCATTGAAGTGGTCGATTAATGGTAAACTGAATATGAATAAATGGAGTTTTTATTTTTTTATGGCTCTAGGTCAGTAAACAACTTTATTTTATTTTATATTTCCTGCAAGAATTTCTAATTTGCATCCTGATCAAACCGGTAAGGGAGAAGTCTTTTGTTTTATTTGTTGTTATGGTAATCATTTTATCTTGATTCTATACTCAAAATATTTAAATTTCAATTTCTCGTATTTAATTTCGAAGTATTAACAAAGAAGCTTTAATAGTATTTATTGTTTTCTTCCAGCAAAACGTAATTGGTTTTCAAATTACTATCGAATGTCAAATTTCTGGACGTAAGAGCAATAATGAGCCTGTTGAAAGAATTAAATTCAAACCAATCCTACCAATTCTCAAAATTTAATGTTTTCGTTCATTCTAAGCAATAGGCCTTAAACATAACAAACGATCTAAAAAATGATAAAAATACCGATCGAGTAACAAGAGTTGCATAAATAATTAAACTACATAATAAATCTCGATTTCATGAGATTTACAAGTTTAGAAAAGAGAAAACACTAAAACATCATAGATCAAAATTTTTACTTTCGGAATTGAAAAATCTATTTTTATAAAACAGAGACAATCAACAATTCTATTCACGTTGAAAATTTTAACAAATTTTACTAGCGTCAAACGTAATATATTTAACCGGCAAAAAATTCTATACTTTATTTTGTATTTTTAAATCGATTTGTCCCAAGGGTACCGCTGTCCTAAAGGTACCGACTCTCCTCTATTTATTTGATCAGGATTTATTTGTTTTAATATGTATATCTGGATGAAATAACTACACAATTTGTTCTCCGTGTTGGATATAGCAAACCGGAAACGGAATTTATTGGCTTCACAATCAAGCTCGCCTCAATTTGCCCCGGAAGCGCTCGACTATTTACTTGAGCGTTCACGCTAATTAGTGAACATTTTACGGCAAATTAGTAAACATTTTTTAAAAATTGCAGTGCGAAGAATCGGAGCGAACAATTCTACAATGTTCTTGGACGAGAATCGTTAAAAAGTCATTAGCGGCTTCTGTTGACGTATTGCATGAATTCCTCAGCCGAACTGTCATGGCAACTGGAGCGAATCGAACTGGTAGCCGGGCGAATTCAATATTGGCTCCATGATCGAAGCCGTGAAATTTATTAACCAAGAGGAAAAATTCATTAGGAACCACTGTGGCATGAAGGTAATAACGATATCACGCCAGACTCGATGTACCTACACATGTACCGGCATATATGCATAGAGGGTTCTCGGCAACTTCAACCTTAATTTTACCTCATTGCGCTCGTATTTATGGCAGTTGTCGGTACTATCCGTCCGGTTTATCGAAGGTTATTATTCTCGAAATTGCAAGATTCGCTTTTTAATGAGGTATCACCTTTCCCAATTTTATTTTTAATGATTTCTTCTTAATTAGCCTCTTCTCGGTAAGAACCCAGAATTGAAAAGCATTGAAAATTTTCAATCCCTATGAATTCCATTTCTGGCCTATCTCTTTCAATCCGTCAGCAGTAACCGAAAATACGCAGAATTCAATTCCTTTGAATGACATTTTTAAATTTAAAAAATTTTTTAAATTCAAAATTTTGAGATTTTGCAAATTTTTTTAGTGAATCAGATCAGTTCAAGGACCTCCCCTTTTAGGATAACCCCAAAATTTTGTCTGTTTTTTGGGAATCTCTTACCGTTTCCGAGATATTTCAAAATTTATAAAATCCAAAGTTTTAGAATTTTGAAATAGTTTTTAATGGATCAGTTTAACAAATCAGTTAGATGGATTTTTATCCGTTTTTGTGCATCTCCTACTGTTTTCAAGATATTTAAAAATATTGAAAATTTGAATTTTAGCACCCGATAAAAAGACTAAAAAGACATTGAAAAGTATTCACAATAAATGCTGTCGTTACCGGAGGTATATTGTGAAATTGATTGGAATTCATCAGTACTGTCACTGCAATAGGAACAGAAAGGAATAGGAACAGAAAGGAATAGGAATAGGAATAGAAAGGAATAGGCAAAAAATGGAATAGAAGGAGATTCAATAATTCTTGCTTTTACTCTTGGGGTATACAAATTTTTCAGTCTTTTTCAATCCTGGCCATTTTACCGGGTTTGCTGGGTTGGGTCGTTTTTAGTTTTTGCATCAAGATAGCAAAAATCCTTATTTAAGTTTTTAGGTTTCCTTACTCGAGAAAAATACTTTAACGAATGACAGTCTAATTTGTATACGAATTACGTGCGTATCTGGCAAAGTGCTCGAATACGTGACTTTGATAGACGTTTCGACGAACCGGTTTCGCGATATGTAGAATTCGAGAATTTTCAAGTAAACCTCGGGGTCGATTAAGCATTTAGAATACTGTTTATGAAAGCAAGTGTTGGGGGATAGTGGACGGACATAATCTTTGTGTATGTCTGTTTTTTTTTCGAGTCACGATACTTTCTCCATCTGTCCTTCTTACTTATTGTATTCGAACTTTTTATGTAAATTTATCAATCTAAAGATTGTAACAAGTAATCAATTTTTTTATTTTCTTGGTTTGTGCGTGAATTAATCAACTTGTTTGTTTTCTTTATTTCAGATTCACTTCACCTCAAGGTGACTTAATAATGCGAGTACAAAGATTGTGGATATTTATGGTCTAAATCGCACTAACTCAACGAATTCTCTGATAAAAGATAAACGTATTAATTGACTTTAGTTTAGAAATTTTAAATTTTGAAGGCTTTCAGTTTACGATGCCTCTTGAATTCAAATTTGAGGTCTTTGACACTCAAAAACCAACAAAAGGAATATGGGAAAACTATAATACCTATTACTTGCAAAGAGATCAACCAAAAGGTCCAAACACGGCTCCAAACTTGTTTCCCAGTGACTGAAGATCGTAAAAGCCTCTTTTTCCGTTCGCACCAGGCTTCCTTCGACTTTCGATCCCTCGAAGGAACCAATAAATCTGGATCGGGTCGAGCAGATCATGCGTGGCTACTAAGCACTAAGGCGCTTAAGCCAATATCCTCGCCCCCTCACCCTCTTTATTCTCGAGTGTCGTCTCTCTCTCATATATATATATATAGATTCCCATCGAAGTTCCCGCCGCAACAAAACTCAAATCTAACTTATTTACATATCTGGCGATGGTGGCAGGAATTACCATATTCCACGTACCTATAACGTGGAATATACGTGCCAACGCATGCGAGGCAAAGAGTATACGAACCTACGACGAGTGGGGGATGAAGAGACCAAGAGGGAGGTCAAAAGGGGGGTTTCTGAGCTCGATAAAACGTACCTGCAAAGCAGATCGTATGACACATGCAAAAGAAAAGAGTACTGGCGATGATGATTCTTAGGTTGGTAGCATTGGTAATGAGGACCAATGGTGGGGTCCCTTTATTGGGCCAGGTGAAGAGACAGGCCAAGGTCGCTTCTGTCTTTCGATCGCCCTGCGAAAAGGGTTGCGGATCGATGAGCACGGATTAGCATTACTCGCTTGGTTTTTAATGTCTGCATATCTTACGAATTTGGGGGTACTTCCAACGAGAATCACACGGTATCAACGCGAGAGACAGGAACAGCGGCTGCGATTTATGGGACCTCCGCTCTGTGGGAATTCAACTTCACTTGTTCATTCACGAATTCCTAATCAGACATTCGAGTCATCATGAAAAATCGATATTTTCTTCGGTTTATAGCTCTCTTTCATTTTGAACTAAATCTCACGTCGCAATGTTAGTTTATCAATAGCTGTCGTATGCAGTTGATACAAATTTTAGCCATCGCAGGTCGTCGCCTATTACCTTTTTCAACCTATTTTAAAAACCACCACCTATTTCCCTTATTTTAAAAAATTTTTCATCTTTTCTCGATTGATAAAATAAGATTTTATTAAAAATTGACATGTACTAACTTATTTAGAGCCAAGTTTGTTTACTCTGCCTTTATTTAAATATTGTTTTCTTCTATAGTTTTCACTTTTTCATGACTAATACTAATGATTTTCCTTAATAGGTTCAAAGTACTCTAAATTTTTTTAAAAACATAAAACAGATTTAAGAAGATTTTGAAGTATTTAATCTCTAATTACACAACGCCACAAAAAAAGTGTCGTGAGCTAGAGACTAGACCATACATATCCTATGGTTTGCGACCCGCTGATTACGAATCCGAATCAAATTGGCTCTAGTTTTCACATAACCTCAAAATTTTCGAATTTTGATAAAAATTTTGTTTTTTTCAGGGGTATGATACGGTTATTATTATCATAGTTCCCAATTTAACTCAGTGGGGAAAACGCATAACTGCGGCGCTGATCTGCTTTCGCCGATTTGTCTTGTTTAAAATTAATAAGAATTTTAATAATTTTATTTATTTTTATACAATAAATTCACTGAGTTTTTGTATTAACAGTCAAAACTATTACATTCCTTAACTTTTGTAATTTCGTAAACTTATGTGAATAAATCGTCAAAATGCGACTAATGTGATTGAACAGCTGATACGACCATTTTTATTGTTTTCAGTTGTTTTGACGGTTTCGATTTTTTAGCTGAATTTAAGCAAGAAAATTTGGCGAAAGACAATCAGCGCCGCAGACTCGCAATTTTTCCGCTGAGTCAAACTGGGTACTTTGGAAACCAACTTCTACCAAAGGAAATTGGGTGCGAGTCAAAACCCTGGTTTTTTTCAGATGACATTTTTTCAATGAAAATTGAGCAAAAAACACAACCAAGCATATTTTTGTGATAAGAATTCTGGTACAACTATCGTTTTAAATCAATAACCAGAAAAAAATTACTAAAAATTACGAAACATTTTTTTAAAAACTTTACTGTAACATTTCTCTCGTTAAATTCAAGAGCGAGATTGGAACTTTTTCACGTGGTAAAAAAAGTTACATATTATTATTTAAATCATTACACCACTGAATGAAGTTATAAACCTTTCATTTCGGTCGGATAATTCAACGTGATGACTGTGAGGTTGAAGTTCAAAAAATAATATATATCCCGATTTTTACTGATATTTTTGCGGTGGTTGATCTTAAATGATAGTTATATCAGAATTCACATCACAAAAATGTGTTTAATCGTGCTTTTCGCCTAATTTCAATTTAGAAAATGATGTCATCTGAAAAAACCAGAATTTTTCTCAAAATTCAAAAATTTTAAGGTTATGTGAAAACTAGAGCCAATTTGATGAAACGGCTTTCGGATTCGTAATCAGCGTGTCGAAAACCATAGGATAGGTATGGTCTAGTCTCTAGCTCACGACACTTTTTTTTTGTCACGTTGCGTTATTAAAATCTTGAATTCTAATTATTACGTACATTTTCTTAAAAATATAAAAATTTTAGGGAAGTTTTTCCACTTTATTGGCAATAATTTCTGCTATTTTAATCAATATTTTTAAAACTATTTGTAGTACACGTATAATATCCCAATTTACCCTTCTTAGGATGGGATGATTTTTATAAAGAAAAACAACTCTTTTTGTCTCTAACAATTATTTTGAGTGCAAAAATGCCAACACAGAAGCATTAGAAAATCTGAATTTTTTACTTTTGAGGTGCGAAGAGAGCATATGAGATCGCAAATTTACTGGAGTCCAAAAAATATTACCCTTTAATTTAATATTCAAGAATAAAAATATTTTAAGCGGAAAATCTCATAAAAGGGCGAATATATAT
>JBAGKK010500080.1:0-14869 GCA_037177015.1 Euceroptres primus | reverse complement strand
CGTAGTCCCCAAGGATCGGATGTGGTAAGTGCATGAGCATTTCCCGTTTTCTCCTTTTGTAAAAAAAAAAAAAAAAAAAAAAACTACTACTACTACTACTACTACTACTACTACTGCTACTACTACTACTACTACTGCTACCCGGGTTGCGGATAGGGGAACGCCTCCCAGATATGGGTGGTACCGGGGAAATGAAATACCCGGGGCGGACAAAAATCAGATAGGGGAAGAAACCCCGATTCACAAACCAAAAATGAGCAGTTCTTTAGAAAACGCCCCAAGAGAGTATCAATCTCTCTATCGGTTCCGATCGGGTGAAAGCCCCGGTGGCCGATACTCGTCCCACGGATTATGGGGGGGGGGGGCAAAAAGAACTTAAACAGGCAGAAAGAAGATACAAACGCAGAGAAGGAGAAAAAAGATCCCACGACAGTGGACACAGACTCCAATCTACATAGCCTGTTGGAGAAGCTTGTCGTAGCTTTGCAAAAAATGAACAATCATGCTGATGGCAGAAAGAATTTGGATAAGCCGATTAAAGACGAACTGGAAGAAACCACGCTAATCCTCAAAAGACTCAAAGACGTCCTACAGAAATCTCGTTTGGCTGTAACACAAACAGTCAAGAACATGGAGAAACAGGCCAGCACACCAAAGGGCCAACGTCCCAACAAGAGGTCAGCTGAGGGCACCCCTAGTCCTGGTACAGGCTCCTCGCTTCGCCCCATGAAGAAGGTTCAGCTTACTGGCGAAACTTCCGAGTGGACAGAGCAAACGAGGCGTAACCGGAGAAAGCAGGTTGCAGCATCTGTTGATGCTGGCAACAATCCAGAAGGGGGAAAGGATAATGCACGTCCACCAAATACACCGGCAAAGAGAAAGACACGTACCCGTTCGGAGGCTGTTCTGATCAGACCTGCATCAGGGAAAAAGTATGCGGACGTACTTAAAATGGTACGCAGCAAGATTAGACCGGATGAAATGGATGTCACCGTTAAAAGCATTAGAGAGACAAGGTCAGGTGATGTCCTTGTTGAACTAGGTGCAAGCGCGGAAGCCAAATCTAAATTTAGCAATGCTTTAATAGCGGCTGTGGGGGAAAATGGACAAGTGCGTCAGTTAGTGCTGAGGGCTAAGTTGGATGTCAGAGATATGGATGCCACAACCGATGAGGAGGAGGTTAGGGAGGCCATTGACAAGCTTCTTAAATCCCAAACAGGTAGCGACTTAAAGGTGAGTCTATCCAGAGCAAGTCGATGGGGAATCAGCATGGCCTTCATTGACTGTGATGAGAACATTGCCAGGAAAATTGAAGAAACAGGCCACATCCAAATTGGGTGGGTAAGCTGCCGCGTACGACGCAGGGCGACTGTTACACGGTGCTTCCGTTGTCATGGCTTCGGCCACATTGCGGTGTCATGTACGGCGGAGGACAGGCGTACAGCTTGTTGGAAGTGTGGCAAGGAGGGCCATTTGTCCCTGACCTGCACTGAGCAACCAAGCTGTTATCTCTGTGCAGCGCAAAAAGGAAGCGAGGCAAACGTCGACCATACCCCTGGTTCATCTAGGTGCTGGGTGTATAAAGAGGCGATGCGTAAAGAAAAGAAATAGCGATGACGGCAATCATTCAGGGCAACTTGAGTAGGAGCAGACTTGCCTGCGACTTACTTAATAAGATAGCGGATGAACACAAAACAGGCCTGTTTATTATTTCTGAGCAGTACTGCGGAATGGGTGGGCGCGATTGGTACCCGGATAACACCGGTACTGCAGCGATATGGGTGAAGAACACGGCCATGTTTCCAGTGAGCCTTACTGGCAAGGGCGATGGCTTCGTCTGGGTTAAGAGTGGTAGTATCACCTATGTAAGTGTTTACCTCTCGCCCAACGAGGGCATTGCAGAGTTCTGCCGAAAGATTGTGGGACTGGAGGACTGTATCCGGGAGTTAGATGGAGAAGTGTTCCTCGCAGGTAACTTCAACGCGAAGGCGCTCGAATGGGGTATGACATGGACCTGCAACAGAGGCGGTGAAGTGGTGAAGATGGCGGCCAGGTTGGACCTTACGATCCATAATATGGGATCGGTCCCAACTTTTAGACGCAGTGGCTGCCGAGGAATCATCATCGATATCACTCTTGCATCTGCGGGTGTTTCGGCAGTGATACGTGGGTGGCAGGTCCTCGAGGACCTCACTGGGAGTGACCACCAGTACATTAAGTTCTGGGTTGGGTCAAACCCTAGAAGAAGTAGAGCCTATACTGGCCCCGCGGGAGTGCTTGGATGGAATGTGACTAAACTGAACCATACAATAATGATTGAAACACTGGCCACAGCGGACAGGCTTACTAGAAAGGTAATTCCTCCTACAAAGGTAACCAGGAAGCTGGCGGAACACTTGGTCGAACGGACCATGAGCCTAATCACCAAGGCATGTAATATCTCAATGCCTAAAAGAACTAGGCGCAGGAAATTGGAGAGAAATTATTGGTGGAACGACGAAATTGCAGACATCCGCAGCCATGCACTGTCCAAGCGCAGGCAGGCCCAGCGTAAGAGGGGCTGCGCTGACGTCGGTGTGACTGAGGAAAGATACTTGGCGGCAAAAAAGGCTTTATCGAAAGCGATCAAAATCAGCCAGAGGAGAGGATGGTTCTCACTCCTGGAGGAAGCTGACAGAGATGTATGGGGACGCGGCTACAAGATTGTTACTCGCTGTCTTGGAGTCCGTGCGCCGGAACCCCCGAGAGATCTAGAAACAATAAAGGCGATCGTGGAAGCACACTTTCCAGAACACCCGGAGAGAGCCCGCACTCCAATTCCTGCAGAGGATACGGAAATACGGACATTAAGTACCGAAGAACTGTGCAACGGAGTCCGCTCCTTGGGCAACCGTAAGGCTCCGGGTCCAGATAGGATTCCGGCTGAAGTCTACGAATTGATTCAGAGCGAGTATCCCCATTTACTCCTCAACATGTTTAATACATGTTTGCAAGCTGGTGTTTTGCCGAAGAGGTGGAAGGTGCAGAGGCTGGTCCTGCTGGACAAGGGGAAGGGTCCACCCATTACCCCCTCGTCCTTCAGACCGCTTCGCATGCTGGACAATGCAGGGAAAATTTTTGAAAAGATGTTACGGTTGCTGATACGCATCGCCATCGAAGAAGGAGGGGGGCTGTCAGAAAACCAGCATGGTTTCCGCACTAAGCGCTCGACCATCGGAGCCATCAAGGAGGTTATCCTAGAAACCCAAAGGGCATGGCAGGGTAACCACAGGAAGAGAGATTCTTGTGTACTGGTCACCCTTGACGTGAAGAACGCCTTCAACTCAGCGAGGTGGGTTGACATCCTGGATGCACTTAAGCATCGGTTCAGGGTGCCGGCGTATCTACGGAGGGTAATCAGTGATTATCTATATGATAGGGAGTTAAGGTATGACTGCACGGAGGGCCAGCAAAGGAGCAAAATCACTGCTGGAGTGGCTCATGGGTCTGCACTTGGTACAGACCTCTGGAATGTCATGTACAACGGCGTACTGGAAATTGAGCTACGAAGTGGGCCAAACTAATAGGATTTGCTGATAATATTGTGGCGCTCATTCGAGCGAGGAATACTGAAGAAGCGCAGAGAAGAGTGGCATATGTCACTAGTTTCGTAAATGACTGGCTAGAGAACCGTAAGCTCTCGTTGGCAGCCAGTAAGACTGAAGTTGTTGTCCTCACAAGACAGAGGCACTTCGGAGACACTATAAATTTCAACATTACTGCCCCCCAGAGATAGATAGTGTCGAACACACATTCTTCGAATGCGGCAGATGGGCGATAAAGAAACTTGCCCTAGAGAATCTCCTTGGAGAGAATTTGACTCCTGAGAAGTCGGAAGTCGGAAGTCGGAGAAGGTGGCAGTGTGAGGGACCTTGTCCCTCGCACTGAGGTCGAGGTCTTGGACCTCGACACCACAACGAAAGCAGAGGATGTCGAGGCTGCCGTTAGAAGTTTTTCTGGCGAGCAGCCCGTCGGTGATATTAGGGTCTGCCTCACGAAAAAGGCCTTCAGAGGAACTCTGAAGGGCTTCGTTGAGGTGACCGAGGAACTGGCGGCAAAACTGGTACAGGCAGGACACCTGAAGGTGGGCTGGGTATCCTGTCGGGTACGAGAAAAGTTGGAGGTTGCGCGCTGCTACCGCTGACTGGGCTTCGGCTATATGGCGGCGGGATGCAAGGGCCCTGAACGATCAGGAGGATGTTGGAAATGCGGCGTAGAGGGGCATAGGTCAGTGGAGTGCATTATTGCTCCCCAGTGCTCCCTCTGCGCTGCACGCAGTCAGAAGACCCGAACAGACCATCTGCCGGGTAGGATGGGATGCTTGGCGTTCCGTGAGGCCGCCTCGTTGGGGAAGCCTCCCGGGCGCGCAAGTTAATTGAGGTTGCCTAATCAGAATGCCGAAAGCCGACGACCCGTTGTGCGGTAACCCGCGCTACTGTGGTTGATGCGTGCATTCTGGTTGGGCAAAATAAACGGGGGAAAAAGCCAAGCGGGCACACAGCGGGAAGCCGAAGTACGGCTTAGTAGCCTATAACCCATGTTCCTGAAGTAATGCGAAAGCGGATTCCGGGAGCATGGGTTGGCAGGTAAAAGGAGGGGTTTTATTCAGTAAGAATCTGACACTACCCACACTAGGAATCGCCTACTCTAGAGTGGACGATTGCTGGTGTGGGTGTCTTATGCAAGATTTCCCTTCCTTCAAAAAAAAAAAAAAAATTACTACACACCGAGAAAAAAACCCCCGAGCCAAGGCGTTAACTACCGTGCCGAGGGCTGGATGGCACCAGGGTATGGTGTCGTAAACGGTGTCTCTAGGATTCCAGGTCGCCTCCTAGAGTATCTAGACCCTTCCCCCGCATGCGGGGCTCTGCGGGTGGTCGAGTATATTTCCCTAGCTACTCGTGGGATTAAATATGGCGCAAAATATTACAATGCACAGAAGCATTTGTGGGGAACTGGGAGGTCCTTTGGACGTGACCGAGGAAGCTGACCCTATGGAGAAGACGCAGTCAAAGATCATGACTCTCGCCATTGAGACGAGATATGGAGAGGCAAACGAGGGCTTGGATGAGTTAAAGAAGGTGGTGCAAAACATGCAAGACTACTGCGATACGAAGAAGAACATGTTCATGCAAATTCGGCAAGGACTCAAAGAAGCACGGACGGTGATTGAAAAAGTGGAAAAGGCTGTGTATTTGATGAAAAGGCACAGCGCGTATCTACCGAGTGATGTAGGCCTGGAAACATGGCAAAAGGCGAAGGCAGCATATGCAAGAAAGGAGGGTAAGAGGAAACAAAATGTCAGGCACGTGGCATGCCGTGGACCTGTAATAGAGGTGTAGGTGTGGTAGAAATGGTGGCCAGGTTGGACCTAATGATCCTTAATACGGGTACGGTCTCAACCTTTAGACGCAGTGGCTGCCGGGGAACCATCATCGATATTACCCTTGTATCTGTTGGTGCTTCTTTAACGACACGAGGATGGCAGGTTCTTGAGGAGTTCACTGGAAGCGATCACCAGTACATCAAATTCTGGGTTGATCCAAACTCTGAAATAAGAAGGAATTCGATATTCCATCCCCGCGCAGGGGATGGAATATCGCAAAGCTTAACCGTATGGCGGTGCGTGAAACGTTGGCGAGAACGGACAGACCTACTGTTAAACCCGTATATCCCTCACAAATAAAAGATTTGGTTGATAAAACCATGAACTTGTTCATGGGAATATGCGACGCTGCTATGCCTAAAAGATCGGGACGTCGACAATCTGAATCAAACTATTGGTGGAATGAAGAAATCGCTGATCTTCGCAGGCAAGCATGGAAGACCACGGCCTTCAGATAGTCTGTCAAAAAACTGAACTTGTCACGCTTACGAGGAAAAGGAATCTCCCTGACCCGCTTCAAGTCAAGGTTTGTGGTGTCGAGGTAAAAGCGGCCAAATGGCTGAGGTACCTTGGCATCAAAATAGACAAGAAATTGAAGTTCTGGGAACAGATTAAGTCTGCTTCAGAAAAGGCAGATAATACAATGGGGGCACTTTCACGTCTGATGCCCAATATAGCGGGCCCAAAGAGCACAAAGAGGCGAACGATGATGAGTGTGATCCATTCTATTTTGCTCTACGGAGCCGAAGTATGAGCGGACGCACTAACTATTAAAACATACCGCAAGAAAATGGCTGCGGTAAAAAGGAGAGGTGCTTTGCGGGTCACAAGTGCTTATCGCACGACCACAGAAGCTGCAGTCCTAGTTAGTGGATCAATACTCCCAATAGACTTACTAGCCACCGAGAGTAAGCGGGTTTACGAACGCATTCAAACGGAAGGACATTTAGACATCATTAAAGTGGAAGAGAAAGAACTCACCCTTTGCAAATGGAACCGACGCTAAGCAACCGAGAAAACAGGGAAATGGACAAGGCGGCTTATACCGGACGTAACAAACTGGTATAAACGAGGGCATGGCGTGGTACATTATTACCTCACCCAGTTACTTAGTGGACATGGGCTGTTTTATGCATACTTGCACAAATTCGGGAAGAAGGAGACACCCAAATGATATACTGCCCCGATGAAGTAGCCGATGACGCCGAAGACACTTTTTTCAAGTGTGACAGGTGGGCGGAGATAAGAGAAGCGGCACAAGAAGACCTAGGCGAGAACATCACGCCGGAAACCGTAGTCGCTCTTATGCTGCTTACGAAGAAAAATTGGAACATAGTAGCGAAGTACATCGAAGTACTGCTCCGTAAAAAAAAAGGGAGGAGCCTGTAGACCGATGAGAAGAGAAATTAAACTAGGGGGCTGAAGGCCAGCGAGCCCGAGGAGAGACACATGTCTCTGCTACCGAGGACGACGCGTTGCCCTGGTAAAATGCCTAAAGTCAACAGAGAAAGACACGAAAGGATTTCAGGGCGGAAGGCCGGCAAGCCCGAGAAGAGACCATGGCCTCTTCTACCGAGGACGACGCACACCCCTGAAGAGAAGCCAGAAGAAGGCGCCGAGGTACGGCAAAATGGCCTTATCCCCATGTTCTCGAAGTAATGCAAAAGCGGTTCCGGGAACATGGGTTGGCAGAAAGGAGGGGTTTTAGTCAGTAAGATTCTGACACTACCCATATTAAGAATCGCCTACTTTCGAGTAGACGATTGCTAGTATGGGTGTCTTATGCAACTTTTCCCCTCCTACAAAAAAAAACTACTACTACTACTACCCCGTGTGGGGTTGCTGAACCCCCATCGGGCGCCTCTCCGGGTTGCGGATAGGGGAACGCCTCCCAGATATGGGTGGTACCGGGGAAATAAAAAAAACCGGGGCGGACAAAAATCAGATAGGGGAAGGAGCCCCGATACACAAACAAAAAATGAGCAGTTCTTTAGAAAACGCAGTACTCCAAGAGAGTATCAATCTGTCTATCGGTTCCGATCGGGTGAAAGCACCGGTGGCCGATACACGTCCCACGGATTATGGGGGGGACAATAAGAACTTAAACAGGCAGAAAGAAGATACAAACGCAAACAAGGAGAAAAAAAATGCCACGACAGTGGACACAGACTCCAATTTACATAGCCTGTTGGAGAAGCTTGTCGCAGCTTTGCAAAAAATGAACAATCATGCTGATGGCAGAAAGAATTTGGATAAGCCGATTAAAGATGGACGGGAAGAAACTACGCTAATCCTCGAAGGTCTCAAAGATTTCCTACAGAAATCTCGGTTGGCTGTCACACAAACAGCCAAGAACATGGAGAAACAGGCCAGCACACTAACGGGTCAATGTTCCAACAAGACGACAGCTGAGGGCACCCCTCGTCCTGGTACGGGCTCCTCACTTCGCCCCATGAAGAAGGTTCTGCTTCCTGGCGAAACTTCCCAGTGGACAGAGCACTGGAGAAAGCTGGTTGCAGCATCTGTTGATGCTGGGAACAGTCCAGAAGGGGGGAAAGATAATGCTCGTCCACCAAACACACCGGCCAAGAGAAAAGCACGTACCCGTTCGGAGGCTGTTGTGATCAGACCTGCACCAGGAAAAAAGTATGCGGACGTTCTTAAAATGGTACGCAGCAAGGTTAGACCGGATGAAATGGACATCACCGTTAAAAGCATCAAAGAGACAAGGTCATGTGATGTCCTTGTTGAAGTAGGTGCAAGCACGGAAGCCAAATCTAAATTTAGCAATGCTTTAATAGCGGCTGTGGGGGAAAACGGACATTGCGTCAGTTAGTGCCGAGGGCTAAGTTGGAAGTCAGAGATATGGATGCCACAACCGATGAGGAGGAGGTTAGGGAGGCAAATTGACAAGCTTCTTAACTCCTAAACAGGTAGCGACTTAAAGGTGAATCTATCCAGAGCAAGTCGATGGGGAACCAGGATGGCCTTTATTGACTGTGATGAGAACATTGCCAGGAAAATCGAAGAAACAGGCCACATCCGAATTGGGTGGGTAAGCTGCCGCGTACGACGCAGGGCGACTATTACACGGTGCTTTCGGTGTCATGGCTTAGGTCATATTGCTATGACCTGTAAAGAGAAAGACAGGAAAACAGCTTGTTGGAAGTGCGGTAAGGAAGGCCACCTATCCTCTGCCTGCACTGAACAGGCTAACTGCTACCTCTGCGCTGAGCGGAAAGGTAGCGAAGCAAATGTTGACCACACCGCTGGCTCCGGTAGGTGCGCGGTGTATCAAGATGCGCTAAGAAGAATTAAATAACGATGGCGGTAGTAATCCCAGGTAACCTCAGTAGGAGCAGACTAGCCTACGACTCGTTGACACAGCTGGCGCGTGAGCATAAGGCGGATTTGCTCATTATATCCGAACAATACTGTGCAATGGGTGGGCAAAATTGGTACTCGGATAACACCGGTACGGCCGCCATATGAGTCAGAAATACAGACATGTTTCCAGTGGTTAGTATGGGCAAAGGTGATGGCTACGTCTGGGTCAGTAGTAGAAACACCACCTATATAAGCGTTTACCATCCTCCAAATGAGGGAATCGATGAATTTTGCGGGAAGCTCGACGAATTGGAAGACTGCATCCAGGAGATGAATAGAGATGGAGATGTCATTATAGCAGGTGACTTCAATGCAAAAGCAATTGAATGGGGCATGCCGTGGACCTGTAATAGAGGTGTAGGTGTGGTAGAAATGGTGGCCAGGTTGGACCTAATGATCCTTAATACGGGCACTGTCTCAACCTTTAGACGCAGTGGCTGCCGGGGAACCATCATCGATATTACCTTTGTATCTGTTGCTGCTTCTTCAACGACACGAGGATGGCAGGTTCTTAAGGAGTTCACTGGAAGCGATCACCAGTACATCACATTCTGGGTTGATCCAAACTCTGAAATAAGAAGAGCCCATGCTAATTTCATGAGGACGCGGGGATGGAACATCGCAAAGCTTGACCGTATGGCGGTGCGTGAAACGTTGTCCAGAACGGACAAAACTACAGTTGAACCCGTATATCCCACGCAAACAGAAGATTTGGTTGATAAAACCATGAATTTGATCATCGGAATATGCGACGCTGCTATGCCTAAAAGATCGGGACGTCGGCAATCTGAACCAAACTATTGGTGGAATGAAGAAATCGCTGATCTTCGCAGCCAAGCACTTGCTAAACGCAGAAAGGCTCAACGTAGGAGGGGACGCGCAAATGATGGTGTTGCACAGAAAGAGGATGGAGGATGGATGTCGCTTCTAGATGAAGTAGACAGTGATATCTGGGGGACGGGGTAACAAAATTGTCACCCACTGTTTTGGAACTCGAGGTCCGGTACCACCACAGGATTCTTCGGCTATGGAGGTGATTGTTGGAGGACTCTTTCCAGAACATCCGGAGAGAATACGTACTCTAATACATGTGCTTAATGAGGAAGTGCAGATATTCACCGTAGAAGAAATTCGAAGCGTGATCCACTCTTCGGGTAACCACAAGGCACCTGGGCCAGATTGCGTCCCAGGAGAAATCTTCAAAGTGATTGTAGACGAGCAGCCAGATACACTCCTGAGCATGTTTAATGCGTGGTTGTTAGGTGGTGTCTTTCCGAAGAGGTGGAAGGTTCAGAGGTTGGTCCTACTCGACAAGGGAAAGGGGTTACCCATTACTCCCTCATCCTTCAGGCCACTCTGCATGCTCGACAATGCTGGAAAGATATACGAGAAACTGTTGCGGATCTGATTACTCACTGCCATAGAAGAAGCTGGCGGGTTGTCAGAGAATCAATATGGTTTTCGGACCAAACGCTTGACGATTGGAGCTATCAGTCAGGTCATCACAGAGACCCAAAGAGCATGACAGGGAAATCATAGGTCAAGAAATGCCTGTGTCCTGGTCACCCTGGACGTGAAGAATGCTTTTAATTCTGCGAGATGGGTCGACATCCTGGATGCACTTGAGCATCTTTTGAGGCTGCCGCCGTATTTAAGAAGGGTTATCAGCGATTATCTTGATGATAGGGAATTGTTGTATGATTCAACAGAAGGACATCAAAGACGAAAAGTCACGGCGGGAGTAGCGCAGGGATCGGTACTTGGTCCAGATTTATGGAACATACTTTTCAACGGAGTGTTAGAAATAGAGTTGCCAATATGGGCTAAACTGATTGGTTTCGCAGATGACCTCGCTTTAATAATATGGGCGAGAAACACCGAGATAGCACAGCGGAGAGTAGAGCACATCACCAACCTGATTAAGTTCTGGCTCGAGGAGCATGGACTCTCACTGGCAGCCAGCAAAACTGAGATTGTCGTACTCACGAGGCAGAGACACTTCGGAGAGTCTGTCGATTTTAATGTGGCAGGAGTGACCGTTACGTCTAAAAAAGCCGTCAGATACCTTGGGGAGATCATAGATCAGAAGCTTCGCACTGGACGCAGATACAGAAGGCAGCTGATAAGGCAAGTGCAATGGTGGCTAACCTCTCCAGGCTTATGCCTAATATTCGAGGTCCCAGAACAAGTAAAAGGAAGGTGCTGATGGGTGTGGCCCACTCGATACTGCTCTATGGAGTCGAGATTCGGGCTGATGCTCTCCAGGTCCAAAAGTACCAAAACCGAATGGTCTCGGTACAGAGACTATGCGCCATGCGTGTGGCCAGTTCGTATCGTACTGTCTCTGCACCGGTAGTAATGGTTGTAGCGGGTGTAATCCCTATCGCCCATCTTGCTAAAGAGAGAAAAAGGATATACGAAAGGTGTCAACTGGAAGAAGATCATACGCATATCAAAACACAGGAGAGAGTTCAAACGCTAACGGAATGGCAGAACTTGTGAAACATCGACTCACGTGGAAGATGGACTGCAGAGTTAATAGGAGAGGTGGCCCCATGGTTTGGCAGGAAGCATGGTGAGGTAAATTTTTATCTCACTCAGTTCCTGACGGGACATGGCCACTTTAATTCGTACCTATATCGACGAAATCGGAAAGAAAGTCAATTATGTGACTATTGTTGGACAAAAATTGACAACGTGGAACATACGTTCTACGAAGAATGCACCGGGAACGTTCCAAAATTTTGTTCGTCAGATTCTGGCCAAACAATGGGGAAAATTCTCCCTAGCTTATTTGGATGACATCGTTGTTTACTCGGAACATTAGGAAACTCATTTGCACCATTTAGCTCTTGTCGTTGAACGATTAGCCATTTATGGGCTCACTATCTATCCGATGAAGTGTAAATTTGGTCAAACAAAATTACCGTTTCTTGGACACGTTATAAGTACCGAAGGTAATTCCGCCCAAGTCGTGCATATCAAAGCCATTCAAAATGCTCGTATGCCACGCACTCGTTCTGACATGCGTTCATTTTTGGGTATATGCAACTGGGTAAAGGAGTACATTCCAAACTCTTCGATGATTCTTGTCCCTTTGACGATATGTTGTCTCCAAAACGACCATATAAAGTCACTCCGGAATTGGTAGAGCAGTTTGAGGCAGTAAAGCTAGCATTCCAGAAGCCAGTGTCTCTTTGTCGTCCGGATTCGCCCCTCCGATTTGTTTTACAAACAGATGCGAGTTCAAAAGGAATGGGAGCAGTCCTCATGCAGATTGGGCCTAATAAGAAACGTCGTATCATCTCTTTCGCAAGTGCGAAGTTTTCCCCAGCTGAAAGCAGGTACCTCTGCAAAGAGCAGGAGTGCCTCGCCATAATTTGGGCAGTAAAAAGATATCGCCCGTTTTTGGAAGATAGACCGTTCACTCTTTGAACGGACAGTGAGACTCTTACTTGGTTATAATCTTCCAAAGACACAAGGGATAAGCTCACACGGTGGTACCTTACACTCAGCGAACTATCGTTCTCTCTCGAACACGTTTCCGTCAAGGAAACCGAGTTTCCAGATGCTCTCTCTCATTATCCAGATTCAAAATAAGTTTCCCCGGGTGAACCTGATATGAGCAGGTTACTACCACCCACTCGCGACGCCCCACCTACCGCCGGAGTTTTTCTAATCCCTGTGCTCAGTGCGAAACAAGCTTCCTCTCTCTTCGAGGAAGTTATCGCCGCACAACAACTTGACCCCATTATCATCAGAGATGCTACCCGATGGCGAAAACTTCGCAGGAAAGTCACCGTCACTCGGGACGAGGTCTTTCTTCACGATAATCGTCTGGACAAACGCGGTTTCTGGCGTCACGACAAAAACGACGGTCATTGGCGACTCCAAGTCCCCGTCTCCACACGTCAACGCGTACTCTGGGAGTACCACGACGCCTCTCTTTTGGGCCACCCTGGATCGGACAAGACGATTCGCGACATTCGGCAATACTTTTTCTGACCAGGAAGTTCGGGGCCAGCAGGCAAATAACTTACGACCACGAGCAGTACGAAGCGCTTTCGAGGCCATTGCCGTCAACCTGATGCGTCCTTACCCAAGAACGAGCAGGGGCAATCGTTTCATTTTGGTTGTCACGGATTTGTTCACCTGGTGGCTGGAGGCCTTTCCCCTCCGCAATTCTGACGCACCACATCTCACCAAGGCTCTCGAGGAGGAGGTTTTCACGCGTTACGGATATCCAAGACAAATACTGAGTGATAACGGTACCCAATTCACTGGCCACGTGTGGGCTGCAGCCAGTGAAAAATGGAAGTTTTTGGACCACTCTCGTTTACCACCCCTGCGCCAACCCAACCTAACGGAGGAACCAGGAGGTGAAGAAGGGTCTACGAATTCGCCTTTGTCAGGCAAATCAACGCACTTGGGACCAAAATATGCCTAAACTGCTTTGCGGTTTGAGAAGAAGGCAGAACGCTGCCACGGGAACCACACCAAGTCGCCTACTATTCGGTAAAACCATTTCCCGCCCGGGTGAGTGGCAATTTCAAGATCCAAACGAGGTACACGAGGCACAGAAGCGCCGCAAAAGAGAGAACGAGGCGTGACAACATCAGGCAATATACCAAGAAAGGTATGCAGGTAAACCTTCCGCACCCAAGTTTGTTTCAGGTGACTGGGTATACACCACTAATCGCAAGCTTTCCAACAAAGCTGCCGGTTACAATGCCAAGCTTGTCGAGTGCCGGACGGGACCGTACCAGATCCTGGAGAACATCGCTGGTGATGTTTATTGGATATGGAAGGATGGAGCCGCCCAGAAAGTCCACGCGAATGCTCTGGTTCGAGCACCCATCCACGAGATACCAGCGACACTTGCCGGCGAGCAGCTGCCGCTAGCCATCCACCAGCCAGAGGTGGTACCACCACCACCGGTAGTACACCCCAACTTGGAGTACTACATTCTGAGCGAACATGGTAGCGACGAGCAGTCGTTACTACCCGACGAGCATCCAGGGGATGTTCCCATCGACAGAGACGATGTTGATTCTACCAGGAGTGATGACGAGCAGTCATACTCCTCCTCGGGCACGCCCGAAAGGGCGCATTCACCACGGCCGAGAGCGGACGCGCTCTTCGCCCACACAAAACCAGCTGTAAACGAAGTTCCAGTGCTTCCTTGTAACAGCAGGGGGCGTTACGAGTTGTGTGCCCATGCTTCCGTCACTTATCGCAATGAACAACCTTACGCGCCTCGGGGGGACGTTTTTAGGATAAGTTCGGCCGACTGCAGCAATGTATCAGTTCGATAGTCTACAGACATGTAACGTAACGGAAGTGTGTCCGAAGACCACGATGATTTTCATTCCTATTTGTGATTACTTTTACTTTATGTTATTTTGTCCTTTTATTCCCGTTTATTCAGTATTTGCTTATCTTTCTGAACAATTTGCAGTAGGCCCGAGTACTCAAGGTCTGTTCGGGTAGGGGTGGCATTGTTATACTCTATCAGAGAGTATAAGAACGAAAGAACGAGACCGTAAGAACGAGCCGGCGAACGAAAATCTCAAGATATTTTCTCGAACTTTGAATATTGTTTTTCTCCAGCCGTTCATGACGACCTTGAGTGCACATTCCTTCGCAGGTAACATTCCAGCAGAAGTAAGGACTCCTAATCGCTCTGTACCTGCGACTACCCGACACCCCTTTGAACGGTCATATCTTTGCATTTTTCCTATCGACCTCTCACTCAGTTCCAAGCTCATCTTTGACCTGTTTCTCGCACTTCATCGACTCAACTACCTTTCTTAACTTGTCTCTCTACAAAAACTTCAAATATTATTCCTCAAAAATCTTTCCGAAATACTGACTCCGAGTTGTATTTTGCCCGATTGTTTCTCAAATAAGAGGCGCCGCTTATTTTTGAATTATGGACAAATATACATTTTGGATGAGGAAATTTTATATTTTTCTGTGTTCAATTTTCCAATTCAGCTATAGTATTTGCGATATGGACGTCGGGATTCGTTGGAATTTTATTCTTAGGCAGTTTTA
>JBAGKK010500058.1:0-10134 GCA_037177015.1 Euceroptres primus | reverse complement strand
TGAATTTGAAGGTTTTAATTTTTAAAAGCCGTGAAATTTAGAATCTATCCAATTTTCAGGTTTCTAATTCCTTCATTTATCAATTTTAAACGATTTAAATGTTGGAAACTATCAAATTTAAACGATCTAATTTTAAGTCTTGAAATTTAAACTTTGTAAAAGCTCCAAATTGCAATTTTAAAGCCGAATTTTCATGTTTTGTTACTTATTTAGTCAAATTTATATTACTCCCGCACGATAAAATGCATTTCATTCATAAAAGGTAATTATTACTAAGCAATTTTCCCCGAAGGTTTCCTAGTTACATCTGATGATTAAAAATTACAGCGTTGAATTATTTCTCGGTATACATAAATGCGCAAAGAAGATAGGATTACATTTTACGAGGCAAGAGCGGAATAAGTATTTCCCTAGTTTAAATTTCAGTACCTACTCTCCCCAAGCGAAATTCACGAGAGCTTAAGTCAAACAGTCGAGCGTGTATGACGAAACGAGAATGAGGTATTACCCTCTTCTTCTAAGTTATTTTTATCTTTTTTTTTGAACAAAGAGCATATTTTTTAGAATTATAAATATTCATTTAAATGTATAATATTTTGATAGATTGCTTTTTTCGTTGATTGAATTTTCACAAAGGGAATCAGAAGTCAATAAACCGTGAAGATCACATCGCGTAAACGTAATGTGCCTATTAAAGTGAGAGTCTATGGGAAAATGAAGTTGGAATGGTGTTTGAAAATAAAAAGCGAACCAGCCAGCGGCGAAACTTTCAATAGGTAATTCGGTTCAGTCTAATTGGAATTACAAGAGAGCAATTATTCCCCTGAAAAGCTGGGATTTCTTTTGATTTATTCTTCATTACGATCGACTGCAAACTTCAGTTGCAAAATGCACTTTCTGATGATCATTCAATTTATGAAATGTTGTGGAAACTATATTTTATTCTCCTATAGATATAAATTTTATACGGATCAGCATTTCAGCGGTTACACAGAAAAAACGAAGAATAAAATTTACCTCGATTCCGGGGTAAAAATTACAACAATTATTACAACAATAAATTACAACAAAAATTAATTCCACAGGATAAATTTTACCCAAATATCGGTTAACTTTTCTCTTGTTTTTCCATGACAACACAGGTATTTTCAATGAAATGAAGTCCGAATAAAAATTTATCTCTCTAAGAAATTACTTGCAACAAATTTTATCCTTAGTTTTTTCTGTGTAATAAACACTTAAAAGTTTGCATAAACATAAAAGTTTGCATAAAGTTTGCATAAAGTTTGCATAAACACTTAAAAGCCCTAAAATTGTATTTCCCACTTTTTCTAGCTCAAAAATTGTAATCAAAATGGTTATCTTGAGCGGCAAATTGAATCTAGTCCATGAAATTCGATTTCCTAAATGTAGTCACTTACTGAACTCAATTTTCCACGAGAATCTGCATATTATCGAAACGACAACAATAAATTAGAGACAATTGGATTCGCGGGAAAATTGCATTGGCGAAAATTTTCGGACATTTTCCCATCGAGCGGTTCTGGGATATCAAAAGTTCAACTCCCTCACTCTTTCTCCCACTTTACGAGGTTAACTTCCCTATGGGAATGCGGTTCGGTTTAATTTGCGAACTGCATGTGGCACTCGTGTTCAAATTGCATGGAACTGTCGAATTATTTCAACATGGAGAGATTTTCATTTCAATTTTTTTTCTAGACTCTAACGCTTTAAAATCTTTTTATTTATTTTTCAGAGTGCGCAAAATTTATTCATGATGTAGTTTAGGAACAGAATATAATACAATAAAAAATAGGAATTACGTAAATGAAAAATTTAAGACTTGAATAATATTTTTTATAAACTCCCGAATTTGGCAGTAATATTTCCATAAACTTCTGAATTTTCTACAAATAAAAGGAAAACAGAATTGTGACACCTCCCCCTGTAGATTCATTGTTTTACTTTTATCATGAGCCGAGTTAAACTGGTTTGATTAAATTTTATTTTAATCTAATTTTAATTTCTTAAATTTCAATTTAACCGAAGTGTTAAAATTTAGAAGGAACTGCGTAAATGAAAATTTTAAAAGACTTGTAAATTATATTGTTTATAAACTCCCGAATTTTCTATAAATAAAAGAAAAACAGAATTGTGACACCTCCCCCTTCAGATTAATTTTTTTACTTTTATTACGAGCCGAGTTAAACTGGTTTAATGGAAGCGTAACTAGCATAAAGTCAAGAAAAAGAAATAATTAAGGAAGTGCAAATTATATTTTCTCATTAAATCACGTTTCCCATTATTTTATTACAATTAATTATAAGTAAAGAGCATGAAAAGTCTGCTAGACAACCAGCACTTTTGGACCTCTATTCATGCATTTTTACCTTGCTTTATGACCTCTTTTTGTGCTTCCCTTGATCCACTCTCTCTACTCATTTTTTTTTTCGCTATCACGTGAAATGGAGAGAGTCATAGAAGTAGTACGTCCATGGGGTGTTGTAACAAAAGTACCCAGCCTCTCTCTTCTCATTAGGTATTTACAGATAACTCCATCTGAATCAGAAACCTTTTGGTCCAGAGAGACTCGTTAGTAAAATTAGCCAACTCTCTTTTTTTTTTTTACTGACAATCATGCAGAAACCATTCATATGCTGATTTGACAATGGCAGGTACTTTTTTTCTTGATCCTTATGGTTGTATAGAACCTACAAAATATATTTGAATCAGAAATTTCTATAAATAATAGGTTCCGCTCACAGTTTTTCCCCTATTTCCCTATTTTACCCCTTGCTACCCCTTTTATGAAGAAATTTCCCCTTCTTCCTCTTTCTTGACAGGCTTCACTCACAGTTTTTCCCCTATTTTCCTATTTCCCCCCTTGCTACCCCTTTTATAAATAAATTTCCCCTTCTTTCTATTTCTTCTTGTTTTTCCACTTAAATGCGAACTGAATTAATAAAAGCCAATAAGATTCATAATTTTTAGATGCTCTTAAGTATATTTTAAGATTTCCTTATTTTAAGTTACCTAGAAAATGGAACAGTTAGGAAAAACAATACTGACGATTTCAAATCTGGAAGTGTTCAAGAGCTGATCATTTCAAAGCAAAACGACGATAATTTCTAAATTAATTTAATTTATTTTATCAGACCAGACATTCACATATCTCGAAGAATCATTCCATGTATCGACATAATCAATTCAATCATAATTTAAATTATAATTTAATAAATAATTTATAATTATAATTATAGTTTAAATTATAATTTAATACATTTAAAATCAAACACTTTTAAAATCGAAGACCAAAAAAGGAAATAGTTTTTATTTTCAGATCGTTAAAAACTTAAAAAGCTTCATTTCCAAGCATTTATACTGAAAATTTTTTAATTTGAAGTAAAATTAATAAGTTTCAATCTCTGAGCGTTGAAGACTAAATAATTTTGAATTTTAACAATATAAAATTTTTAGAATTGCACAATATAAAATATTTAGAAGCCTCCTGTTTTGTATAATATTTAGAATACAGGGGTTACAAAATCTTTAAAGTTTATATTTAAACCCTTGTATTTAAAATACAAGAGTTTCAAAATCTTTAAGTTTATAATTTAATTCTTCAATATGATATTAAATAATTTTAATTCTATCAAAATTCGACAAATTCAAAATAAAGCATTAAAATGTTTGAATTTGAAACATTTTAAATTAGATGTTTTCAAAATTTAAAAGTTCAGCGATATTCTAATTCTATTGGAGCGCTTTTATTTCAGAAACTGTTTAATTGTAAATGTAATTGTAATTGTAAATGCTTTCAATTTGAAATTATTGAATTTTGAACGAGAAGTTAACATCTAGCAATTTTTTATGTAAGTACACCTGAATTCAAGAATTCAAAGATTTCAAAGCATTAAAAAATAAAAAGAGTTCAAAGAATTTGAAATAATTCCAAAGAATTCAGAAGAATTCAAAAGAATTTAAAATAATTCCAAAGAATTCAGAAGAATTCAAAAGAATTTCAAAGAATTCCAAAGAATTCTGAAAAATTCAAAAGAATTTCAAAGAATTCCAAAGAATTCAGAAAAATTCAAAAGAATTTCAAAGAACTCCAAAGAATTCAGAAAAATTCAAAAGCATTTCAAAGAATTCCAAAGAATTCCGGAAAATTCAAAATAATTTCAAAGAATTCTAAAGAATTCAGAAAAATTCGAAAGAATTTCAAAGAATTCAAAAAAATTCAAAAAATATAAGAATTCAAATCATTCAACCAATCAAAAAATTTAAAAAATTCAAAGAATTAAAAAGACTTTCAAGAATTCAAAGAATTTGAAAGAATTCCAAACAATTCAGAATATTTCAAATAATTCAAAAAATTCAAAGAATTAAAAAAATTTAAAGAATTCTTTAGAATTTAAAAGAATTTAACGAATTTTTAAAAATAAAGAATGTAAAAGAATCAAAAAATTCAAAATAATTCAAGGAATTAAAAGAATTCAAGGAATTCAAAGAATTCAAAAGATTCGAAGAATTTAAGGAAATAAAAAGAATTCATGGGCAGATTTACATATGAATTTAGTAGTGGTTGACCCCTCAATTTCAAACTTTTCGAATAAAAAATTTTTAATTTTAGGCATTTTTAATTTGAAACTGTACTATTTTAAACGATTTAAATTTGAAACTAAACAATTTTTTTACTTTATTTCAATCTGAAGTGACTAAACTTTTAAAGCTTTTAAAAGTTCCAAGAATTAAAAAGAATTCAAAGAATTTAAAAAAAATAAAAAATCTAAGAATTCAAATAATTCAACCAATAAAAAAATTCAAAAAAATTCCAAGATTTAAGAAGATTCCCAAGAATTCAAATGAATTCAAATAATTTTAAAAAATTCAAAGAATTCCAAACAATTCAAAACATTTCAAACAATTCAAAAAATTCAAAGAATTTCATAGAATTCAAAAGAATTCCAAGAATTTTTAAAAATAAAGAATTTTTGAGAAGTCAAAAAGTTCAAAATAATTCAAAGAATTCAAGGAATTTAAAGAATTCAATGAATTCAAAGAACTACAAGAATTTAAGGAATTCAAAGGAGTTCATGGGCAGATGTACTCCTGAATTTAGTAGTCGTTAACCACTTAAATTTGAAGCTAAACAATTTTTTTACTTTATTTCAATCTGAAGTGACTAAACTTTTAAAGCTTTTAAGAGCTCTAAAAATTAAAAAAAAGAATTCAAAGAATTTTAAAAACTCGAAAAATCTAAGAATTTAAATAATTCAACCAATCAAAAAATTAAAAAAAAAAAATTCTAAGAGTAAAAAAGGATTCAAAGAATGTAAAAGTATTCAAAACAATTTAGAATATTTCAAACAATTTAAAAGAATTCAAAGGATTTAAAAGAATTCCAAACAATTCAAAATATTTTAAACAATTTAAAAAATTCAAAGAATTTCAAAAATTTAAAGAATTTCATAGAATTCAAAGGAATTCAAAAAATGTTTAAAAATAAAGAATTTTTAAATAAATAAAAAAGTTCAAAATAGATCAAAGAATTAAAGGAATTAAAAGAATTCAATGAATTCAAATGATTACAAGAATTTAAGGAATTCATGGAGGGATGTACACATGAGTTTAGTAGTGGTTAACCCTTCAATTTTAAACGTTTGGAATTAAAATTTTTTAATTTTAGGCATTTTTAATTTGAAATTGTACTATTTTGAACGATTTAAATTTGAAACTAAACAATTTTTTTACCTTATTTCAATCTGAAGTGACTAAATTTTTAAAGCTTTTAAGAGGTCTAAGAATTAAAAAGAATTCAAAGAATTCAAAAAAATTCTGAAAATCTAAAAATTCAAATAATTCAACCAATCAAAAGATTAAAAAAAAAATAAAAGAATTAAAAAGACTTCGAAGAATTCAAAATAATTCAATGGATTTAAAAGAATTTCAAACAATTCAAAATATTTTAAAGAATTCAAAAATTTCAAAGAATTCAAAAAATTTAAAGAATTCCATAAAATTCAAAAGAATTCGAAGAATTTTTAAAATTCAAAAGAATTCAAAGAATTTTTAAAAATAAGGGATTTAAAAAAATCAAAAAGTTCAAAATAATTCAAAGAATTCAAGGAATTAACAGAATTTTAAGAATTCAAAGAATTTTAAGGATTCCAAGAATTTAAAGGATTCAAAGGATTCCAAGAATTTAAAGGATTCAAAGGATTCCAAGAATTTATAGAAATTCAAAGAAATTCTTGGACAGAGGTACAAATGAATTTAGTAGTGGTTAACCTCTCAATTTTAAACGTTTCGAATTAGAAATTGTTTATTTTAGGCATTTTTAATTTGAAGCTGAACTATTCTGAACGATTTCAGTTTAAAAGTAAACAATTTTTTACTTTATTTCAATCTGAAGTGATTAAACTTTTAAAGCTTTTAATTGAACATTTAACGATTCTACCTTGATTTGATCTTTGTGATTGTTTTCAATTTCAAATTGTATAACTGTGAACTTTTTCAATTTTAATTATTTAATTTCTACAGTATCAATTCTATACCCTTTGAAAATATAAAAATGTGACAATATCTGTGCGTGTAGTAAATGTGAAAAAATTACAAATAACCGGCAGTAAATATGGAAAAAGTGAAAAAAATCCTATAGAAAAGTATAAAAATTGTCTTTATTTTGACAAAAGTGACTTTAAAAAATGGATCAATAGTAACTTTTTTTATAAGTGACCAAAAGTAAAGAATGAGTTTTATAAAGTGATCAAAAGTAAAGAATGAGTTTTATAAAGTGATCAAAAGTAAAGAATGAGTCTCCCTGTGGCAGACTTGAAATTTTACACAGAAAAAACGAAGGATAAAATTTACCTCGATTCCGGGGTAAAAGTTATAATTATGGATGGCAAATGAAAATCACGTGCCATCCAAATAGCAATCTAGACTTTTTCTTATCGCCGCGAAAAATATGACCGGTTTCAATCAAAGTGGTGTTAACAGAATTACTAGTTTAATATTTCGCGTTTTATTATTTCACTCACACTTAATTCTTGAGATCTAGAATCATTTATTGAAAATGAGACAGAAGTTTTCCTGAATTTGTTTACTAGATTTAGATTCACTAAAATTATTAGATTTACTAGATTATACTAATTAATAATACTAAATTAATTTTCTTAGTTTAAATTATTGAAAATAAGGTCAGAGAATAATGTACCTGAAGTTTTGAACGTTCATATGAACGAAAATTTTCTTCTCAACTCAAATTTATCTTAAAATATTGTTCCAACTACAAAATAAAAGGAATTATCGTGAGTTTTTTATCATTACATTAGTTTCTTTATTATAAACCAATATTTTAGAACAAATTTGAGTTTTAAATGAAATCCAATAAAAATTTCGTTCATTTGAACGTTCAGAACTTCAGGCACATAGAGAATATTAATATAAAGTCCATTAACCCCTGTGCTAAAGTCGAATACGAAAAGGGCATTGTAGCTTATAATATCAACTGCACACTAAAACCTCGAAAGATCAGTCTGCAAAAGGTTATTAAAGTGATAAAAAACATAAAAACAAAAATTAAACAAAAATTAAAAATGAAATACTCTAAATACTGAAATAATCTAAATACTCTAGAATTTTCATCTAAAAATATAGAAGCATATGAATATTTTCCTATTCATTTTATCCAAATTTCAAAGCTTTTATGAAATTTCAATCTTTAAAATGAAATTTTTAATTTAAATTGAAATTGAATCGTATATTTATACGTTTCAAAAATCTTCGTATATTCTCATCACATGAGAAGGTATTCTTTTTTAAATATATGCAAGATTCCCGCATTGCCTCAAAATTTTATAACTGTCCAGTACTTAGATGACTTACGAGTATTGCGCGGAAAAACTATTTTTTCCAAACAGTAAAGATAGATCCCAACTTTTTATAGGGTAATACGTGCGTGCACGTAGAACCTGCATGTTACGGAGATTTAAAGTATCACTTGCGGATTATGGAGAGTGAAAGATGCGCCATCGTTGAAACTGACGCGTAGGGAATAGCCGCAATGGATATTTCAGGCAAGAAAATGTTGGTCGTATTTCTGAATTTACATTACTTTTTAACATTGACTTGCGATGGCCCCTGACATTTAGAAGCTTATTTGAAATATATTCTCTTCTACTTTCAGTGCTAGAAAAACAACCCAGTGTAATTTTTATATCAGGCAAAAATTAAAAAGAATAAATTAACGTAGTTGCTTTTTTGCATCTAAATGGGTATTCAGCTATATTTAAATATTGAAAAACGTAACTATAAATGCAATAAAAGAAGATCGTATTCTGACTCCTGAGAATAAGAGATAATCGATAATTCAGCAACGTCTTAAAGAATCGAGTAATCTTTATACAACGTATATTTCATCTATTTTTAACAATCTTTTTTTGATTCCGTCTTCGACTTTATATATACAGCACTTTTAACACTATTTTCTTGATTTCATCTTCGAATTTATATATAAAGCACTTTTAACAATCTTTTCTTGATTTCGTCTTCGAACTTACATATAAAGCACTTTTAACAATCTTTTCTTGATTCCATCTTCGGCTTTATATCAGGGTGGTAACTTGACCGGGAAACCGGGAAAAACCGAGAAATTACTGGGAATTTTATTGAAAGGGAAAAAACCGGGAATTTCATTAACAATCTGGGCATTTACTTTTGATCGCAGTAAAATTCAAGTTTTCATTATTTTAATAATTTTGGTCAACTTAGAAAAGTGATTTCTACTTTATTTATAGTCACAGGGCATATGAGTGTGTTCATTAGTTTACGTTCCGATTTCTGCCACCAGGCGCGGTGTTTACGAGTTATATCTACATATATCTACACTATATCTACATACCTACTTATTTAGGTAAATTGAAAAATGAGTCTTGTGGCCACCCCTTCAAATCAGTTAGAATATTAATAAATTTTAAAAAATAAAAAAACAATTTAGAAAAAACCAGTTCAGAAACGAATTAAAAACCAAAATTTACTCCCTTCGAACTCAACAAAAATTTAAGAATTTGAAATTGTAAACATTCAAAATGTAACTATTCTGTAAAATGTTCAAAATGTTATCATTTTAAATTGGCAATAATCCAAATTAAACGATTCTAAACGTCGTTTCAAACTGGACACTTTTTAAATTAGAATTGTCAAGTTAAAGCGATTTTTACGCTACAATCCTTTAATAAATCTTTTAGGATTAATAATTGTCAAATTGTGGTTTATATTTCGAAAAATGTAAAAAAATGGAACAATGGAAATTGTAAGGTTCAAAATTGAAAATTTAACATTCCCGAAAATTTTACCGATTCAAAATTATTAAACAAATCATTCGTTTTCAGTTTCAGAATTTTAATTCAAAAATTAATTCAAAAGTTCAATTTCAAAAGTGTCGTGTAATTATGAATCTGCGAATTATCAATTATTTGAAAAATGTAAATAATTCACAAAGTTTCCTAAAATTTCTTCCCAACTCAATAAAAATGTTAAAAATAAATGATGTCTATCTCCCAATTCAGAAAATAAATAAATAAAAAATTGCACCCATGGCTCTTAAGAAAAATGTTGACAATATAGAATTTTCAATCCTTGAAATCCATTAGAAATCAGGGAAATGTAAGTAGCTGCCAGGGAAAATATAAATGCGTATATGTTAATAATATTTTAAAAGCACTTCAAAATATCAATACAAATTTTTTTTTCTTTTTTTGCATTGACTCTTTAAGAATTAAACATATTATTAAATAAAAATTTCCACGTACATTATTAAAACCTTTTTCGCTTTTACAATACTTTTCTGTCAGGAAAATTTGCCTAAAAGACAGGGAAAAGTTAATAGTGAAATTGAAGAATTCCAATTCAGAAAAAAAAAATTGCACACATTACTCTTGAAAAAAATGTTGACAATATAGAATTTTCAACCCTTGAAATACATTTGAATATTATTAAAAAAATTTTACATGAAAAAAACTCTCTTAATTCAGAAACAAATTATTTTAAATCCATTATTTTCAATTAATTTAAATCGTTTAAAATTAATAAAACAGTGAAGAATAACTTTCACTGTTTTCCGATTTCCAG
>JBAGKK010500047.1:0-14871 GCA_037177015.1 Euceroptres primus | reverse complement strand
ATATATAATGTGTATGTGATTTGGAACGAAGAAACCCACCAGATGACCGAAAAAATCAATTTTCAGGTTTTATTGATTCTGAATAATGAAGATTTTGCCTATCGAATAAAAAAATCCCCATTGCTCCACTATCAAAATTGAAGTTTCTGGAGCTCAAAGTTGTACGAGAGCTCCTTTGTCTTCCTTCGTCTTCCTTTCACTTTGATCCGCTTTTCCTCGTAAACTCATTTTCGGTCGTAACGTTGGTTTCTTCGTTCCACGTCACACGCACACACACACATTAATTCCATCAGGAATTTGTTAATCTTCCTGGTTGAAGAAAACCCACACTGAGCCTTTTTATTAGAATAAATGATAAAAACAAATTAAAATTTCGTTTATTACTGTTGGAAAATAGAGAAAAACAAGACTTTTTAAGACTTATTCGTATTAGAGCACCTAATTTTAATATTGCCTTAGCAATCTTTAATAAGTTGAAGAAAATTAGAAATTAGAAACGATAATTCTTGGTGTTTCGTATAGTTCCGTTTGAGAATCTTACCGAACGCTTCCTAGTCTAGTCATTATGGACATAAAACAGCCTGTTTTGGGAAAAAAATGCTATTAGATTTCTCTCTGCGGAATATTATTCGGAAGTGTGTTATAAACAAAATATCAAAAATCAAACTCATGAATAGTTAGGAAAGTTTGTTTAAATAATGATCAAAGTTATGGAAATGTGTTTTTTTTTACTCGTGTGAAAAAACTGTTATTGATAGCGAAAAAAAGTTTATATGAAAAATGTAGGTATTAAAAAAACCTGTAAAATTAAACGCATTAAGTCGCATTAAGTTCCGATAATTTGTTTATACGGAGGGCTCAAAAACGGTCAAAATTGGCCGTTTTTTCAATTGCTAATAATTAATGCAGTTTTCATCGGAGACACTTGTAATTCAGGATTTTTGAAGCTTTTTGCACCCTCAATAAGTGGTTAAAATTTTAGCCCGAAAGCTTCATTAGCTTGTCGTTGGCGGAATTTGTTATCTAAAAAGATGCTGTTTTCAATTCATTTTTCCCAAGCTTACATGCGTCGTGGAGCTTCGATCAAGAGCTGCTTTTGTACCTTAATAGTTGTATTTTCACATATATTTACGGAGAATGTAATTTTAGCATGAAAATTAACATAATAAAGACCTTGGAAAAGTTATTCAATTTGTACTTTTCCCCGTAAAAATCAAATTTTTTTTTCTCGAGTTATTAAGGAAAGAAGCAATCCACAAGCAGTGATACTTTGCTTGGTTTAGTATATAAGGGAAATTCAAACCTCTCCTCAAACGTCCGTGCGATAGTTTACATAAGCGATTGTATGTTGTATGTTTAGTGATAGGTTTATGTATGCGTATAATCATAGTTAGGTTAAGTTCGGTACTAATATAGTGTGTGATCTCTGTGAGTGAATTTGAAAGTAGGTTTTTGTGTACCCAACGTGTCTATTTGTACTTGTCCATCATATGTTATACTTTTCCTCCACTTCTGAAGTTCAAATCCTTTTAGTAGAGTGAATAATTTTTCTTACAGTGGTTTTCAGATTTTTGTATTCTTTCTGTGAGAATTTGAAAAGATTCTTATAATTAGTGCTACATCTTTTCCATTTATTCAAACGGAAATATTAACTTTGCCAGTTGAAAATCATTATATCAATTTAGGATAAAAATACTCCGTTTTCCCTATTCTCAAACAGTAATACACGTAATTTTAATTCAGTTTTATCATTTACTCTGATAAAAAGTTTTTCAGTGCAGTTGCCAAATGTGATAACGAATATAGCATAGCATCAAATGATAATTTAAAGCTGCTTTCGAATCATTAAAATTAATGGCTCAACCAAATTAGAATATTTTATCAAGCAGATATTAAATAAATTTGATATTATTTACGTTTTCAGATAATATTGAATTTAACGAAAGATCTAGCTTTCAATGGACTAAAATTATTATAGGGCACTAATTAAACGGATGCCACTGATTTTTTGGGTTGGGTTCATTGAATAGCTGAAGTGATTAGTATATCGAGGTGCTTCCGAGTAAAAACTAATAAAAAAATAAAAATATTCTGCTGCTAATCGACCGTAAAGATTATAGTATCAAAAAGACCCATCAGAACTGACTTTCCAGTATCCAGGTCAGACTTCTTGTTAGATGCACATGTGCGTGTCTAAAGTTACAAGAAGATCTCCGCCTAGCGGTACTCCGGTTTGTAACGAAAAGGTAAATTTCATCCAATAGCCAATAACTTTTCAATACGGGCAGGCAGATAGCACTGAAATCCTAGCAAGTCTGAAATGTCTTGGAGATGGTTCGTTTTCTAGCAGAAATGTAAACTTGAGTTCTTTCCACGTTCGAAGAGTGTCACCATCGCGGAACTCTCGCAGCTGAGCTCGCACCAAGGGACTTAATTTTAATCGCAGCAATTACTGAGCTATTTATTGCTACTTACTCCGCAGTGCAGGTATAAAAGTGAATTTATCTGCCGAAGCACAAACCGTACTCCACTGCCCCTAGGGACGTTATGGTCTTATAAGTATACCCTACATCCAGTTTGCAATTTAAATTTGTTTACGATCCTTTCTGCCGTTTCCCGACTCGCTTCGTTTGGATCTCGAATAAAGCACGTCTCTCCTGTCAGGAGCTTTTTCAATTGATTATTAAAATTAAAGGCTAGCAATGGAAATCAATGGTAATGCCCAGCCTTGGCATTTACAACCGAATATATCTTAGACTCACTTACCTCGATTATTTGTTCATCATCCAACTTCCGTGAAAAGCAGATTCGTTTAAAGATTAAATATTGATCATTAACAATTGCAGTTAGTTTTAATCATATCTACTCACTTGGAAAACCTGGAATTACTTTTTTCAAATTTGATTGTGATTGAAGAATTTCGAATTATTATTTGCAATTAATTAATATAATTATATATCTAGGAAACAGCGGAGAAAGGTATAGCAGGTTAAGTATGTATGTGCTGCTCCCGCAAGAATCCGGTCGATATTTTTGCCATAAGTTAGTACTGATGTAAGATTAAATTTCTCAAAAGATTATATCTGAAAAAAAATTTGTATAGGAGTTATGGGGCTAAAAAGAAAAATCAAAAACAATTTTTATCTCGAGAAAGACTGAACCGATTTTGATGAAAAAAATATATGTTATGGGATTCAATGGTGCAATTTAAGGGAAAAAATACGGAATTTTTTTTTAAAGAGTCAAAAAATATTTTCAAAATTTTTTTTCTATTGGATGCACTTGCGGTGCTCTCACCAATCTCTACCAAAAAATCTTTCGAATTTTGTCCTGGCTGAAGCCTTAAGTTTTTAAGCTCCGAAAATAAGGGAACACGAATTCAGGGCCTTTTGAAGGCCCTAAAGTTTCCCATAAGAATAACATGGAGGGAAAACCAAATGATCAAAAATTCGTTTTAAATCGTGAAAAAGTATAATTAATCTTGGGATTGAATTTTTTTAGATGTTAATAACTCTTCAAGGAATAAGAATTCATCATTCTTTTTTAATTTGAACCTCTCGAAATCTCTTTTATGGGGCCTCAAAAACAACCCCCATAACAAGGTAATTAAAGTTTGGCGGAATATTGACATTAATTATCACTTTTTCTTATTTTTTTTCATAAACATTCATTAATCGATATATGACGAGATTTTATTCATTTTTTAAGGATATTAAAATTGTTTATACAAATTTTATTTGTTTAAATTTTTTTTTCAAAAATCTTGTGAACTAATGTGTTTTTTCTAATTCTACGACCTAATTAATTGTTTAAACAATGTCTAATTGTTAATCAATTTGAAGAATTAATCTGTTTTTGTCAGATCTTTTTAAATTGTTTGCAATTTCTAATTGTTAACAATTAGAAATTTTTAACAATTAGAAATTGTTTAAACAATTTAAAAAGATCTGACAAAACCAGATTGATTCTTGAAATTGATTAATTAGGTCGTAGAATTAGAAAAAAACACATTAGTTCACGAGATTTTTGAAAAAAAATTTAATTTTCATCCAATTTTATTTCTTTAAGTAATATATTTTCCAGGAAATTCTTAATATACCTGAAAAATGAACTACATATTTATTAACATTCACTCAATTTTATTTTGGTACAAATAATCGTTTTAAGCCAATAAATTTTATTTGTACAAATAAAATTGGGTGAAAGGTGTTCATTATACAAATAAAATTTGGTGAAATAGTGGTTCAATAGTATATTATGCGCCGAGGCGCATAATTACGCGACGAGCGGCAATGTTCGGCAGTAACGAAACGTATGGAAAAATTTTCAAAAAATTTTTAATTTCCACCTTCATTCAGTTAGAAGTTACCCTTTAACAATTCAAAAAGAACTGAATTAAGTAGTTCGGTGCTTCAAATTGATTAATTAGGTATTAGCATTAGAAAAAAACACGTTAGTTTAAGATATTTTTGAAAAAAAAATTTTTAAACAAATAAAATTTGTTTAAGAAGTTTCAAATTCCTTAAAAAATGAATAAAATCTCGCTATTTATCCATTAATGAATGGAGTAATTATGGGGGTTGTTTCTGTGGCCCCATAAAAGAGGTTTTGTGGGGTTCAAATGAAAAAACAATGATGGATTCTTATTTCTTGACGAGTCATTAACAGCTAAAAAAAACCCAATCCTATAATTACACTGTTAGAAATGATCTTAAATTTAATGTACACATAATTTTTAAGATTATTGTACATGTAACACTGCCCTAACAAGGTTCGCAATTTATGACATTCGACCTTGAATGAACAAATATTTGAAGAATCTTTAAAAAATCTTCCAAGAATAGGTAAAAATTATTAAAAATATGGAAAACTTCTGTAATTGCGCGATTTATCTGATATTGACTTCACATTTTTAAGATATCCTCTCTTCTAATAAAACTTTGAATTAAGAGTTCGATAAATATGACATTTTGTAAAACATTTTGTGCAAAAATAGTGATTATTATTGACTGCTATTTGGAAATACTGATGAGAAATCGATTTTGAACTGTATGAAGCAGGGATCCGAACGAAATTAAGAGTCATTTTTCGATATTTTCTATTTATTTCTATACATTCAAAATAATTTGGTGAAATATTCAGCTGAATACGAGAAAGTGCTGATATATTATAAAACCACCGAGGCAGAACCTCTAGATTATGAGGCATTTTAGTTTTATACAGAAAAGAACGAAAAGAAACGTAACGAAAGTTTCGTTACGTTTCTTTTCGTTTCTGTCGACGTAAAACTTTGATGACACACAATTTCGACATTGCAACTCGGTGGTTCTATAATATTGCAGCACTTTCTCATACTCAGCTGAATATTTAGCCAAACTATTTTAAATTTGTAGGAATAATTGGAAAATATTGAAAAATGGCCCTTAATTTCGTTCGGATCCTTGATATGAAGATCTTCGTTAGCCTAAAATTAACAAATCTACCTCGTATTTTGATTAGTTTGAATCACGATCTTCTAGTTTCATTTTAAAATAGCAAAGTCGTAAAACTTGACACAAAACTTGGAGACAGACTTTGGAGCGATTTTTCGTACCTTTAACTGTAAAATATTCAACTTATTACTCCATAATCATCTTTTGCAACTAATTTCAATCGATTTTCAGAAGCCCAAATTATTTAAAAAAAAATATTTTTGATATTATTTAGCAATTTTCTATTTTAAATTTGTAGTTTGGGACATCGCGTAACCTGACATTTTTCAAACATTTTTATTTATAATTTCTAAAGAAATCGTCTAAAATTTTGAAACATTTATAAATTGTGCCCTGATATTAGTACTCTGTTCAGATATATTTAGAAAAAAAATTAATCATATAGGATATGTGAAAAATGGTAGGGACTTAAAATGGTAAACTTTTTGGCAATCACTCTCAAACTCTTTTTAGCTAGTAAATTATCAATGTTTTTATGTTTTTATTACATTTTTATATCGAAATAAGATTAATCTGATCTCAATCCCTTAACAATAGTGGACTTTTTTGAATCATTAAATTTTTGGCGGTGTTGTTCGACGACTTGTACTTGTAGTATAGCTTCTGGTCCTCTTGATTCGAAATGCTTGAGTTGAATAACAATAACACTGTTAAGGTTCACAAATCGCAGAACGGAGAAGTGACAGTCCGGGCTATAATTTTCTAACTTCATGAATTTAACATTTAAAAAAAAAAGAAGAACCAAAAATTATGAGCAATGACTTTCCATGCAAGCGTGAAGTTCAAAACAGTACTTACTAGTCGTTGAAAACACCGCCAAAAATTTAATGATCCAAAAATCAGATTAAACTTATTTCGATATTGCCAATGTGTTTTACCTCCTCCATTCAATATGCAAAAACAATGATAATTTGCTAGCTGAAAAGAGTTTATAATAAATAATATTTCTATCAAAAAAGTTCTAAATGAATAAAGTCATACGTATTTCTTAAAAGAAAATATAAAACTATTAAAATGTTCGCTGAAAAAAAAACAAACATCTTTTTTTCCGTATATTTTTTCGCTGAAACCAACAGTTTTAGAGAAAATGTGGAAAAAGTCGTTTTATTCTCTTCACGCGCCTTGAGCGACCTCTAAAATATGCTCTTTGTCAAAAACAAAAAATGGGATGTTTTTTTTTTCTTATGAGGAAAAATCTTATGGCATAAGGCTATTACATTCTTCAAAATTTAGATTATTTTGGTATCCTATAAGATAAGCGCCACTTTAAAATATTTCTCAGATCTTACCGTCTAATAGTTTTCCTTAAACCAAGAAAAGTACAACCTATTTTTTCATTTTAAGAAAAATAATTTTTTACCATATTTATAAATTTAATTTCCTTGCGAAGGTACAAAAACATTATTTAAAAAAAAACAGGAGTTCATTATTTTGTTAAAATTTTTAATTTTAGGAGGTAAAATCTTTGAAAAAAAAAATAAGTAGAATTTAAATGGGTACCCTAACATACATAATTGACCTGCTATGCCCTTTGACAATGATGGTGAAATGTCAGGATCAGATGGAGATTGCAAAACGGTACTCGGGATGGAATTCTAATTTAGGGGATGGCGAAACAATAGGAGAGCTTGTCAGAGGCTCTGGCCACGCATGTATTTACGCAAATGCAGGGTTTGGTACCTTGCACGTATCTTGGAAGTTCACAGAAACGGATCAACAGCTGCACCTGCTCTTCGTCTCGAGAAGCCTGTGCGACCATGAATTATTTACAAGTCCGTAAACGGAGTAGAGACAATTTGCCCGAGGCATCTTCTCCAGTCGCCCTCTGTACAAAGTCAAGACCTTTGGCTCGTTAGTGGACCTTGAAGAATCGATAACTGTCTTCGGATTCTCGCGCTTCGATTATAATTACCGTTACGAAATTGCATCTTATGTTTAAGGTTCAGATTAGTTTGATTTGTTTAAAGGATAGTTTCCTACGATGTCAAGATATCCGAATCCAATGTAGGAAAAATTAGGAAATTGAATGTTAAATGACGTTAAGGCGACAAAAGACATGTTTCATTTTATCAGACTTGTTTCAAAATTAAACAATATTTAAAGATATTAACCAGGTAATAGAGTTAAAAAAGAAGGTGTTAAATTAACACCTTCTTATTTGTTTCAAAATTGTTTGTTGATTATTGATTCATGATAGAAGTTGTATAATAATAGGTTTAGGGTCTATTTTAGAGATTTGCTTCCTGGTGGCAGAGAACCAGCAATGCTTGATAGATCACCAAAGGACAACGAACTGAAATAATTCATTTGCAGCATCGATTCCTGATGATTATATCTTTCCAGATATTTATGGTCGTAAACATTAAGAGTCGCAAACATTAGATATGAGACTTAAAAGTTATGTCAATTAAACATTTGTGAATGGTTTGATTTCGAATTTCTTGAAAAGGAAGGATGACTCTTTAACATCGTAGAATTCAGACCTTAAGTTTTAGTCATCTCCTGATGGTTAAAGAGGATTTTGAATTAAATTTGCTTCTTGGTTAGTATCCAACTGGCGTGACTTTAGAAGGTTGTCTAGACTTGGAGGTCGGGAGTATACAACAAAATTATTGAAATTGTAATTGGGTGTGATAATCCACGCCTTTAAGGAGTTGCACTCTTCCGCGATACGAAAATGGACATCCCACTAATGCTGAACAATGGACAAAAGCGAACGTGTGTGTTTGCAAAGATAAACTTGTACCTGATCTCGATCGAGAAAGTTGTGAAGTTTATAATCCTGCTCTTTTGGTTCGGGTTAAGTAAATTGCAGAAGTGTTCGAACAAAGTACCAATGATTCTCACCAACCTACGATGAAACTCAAGGTTTATTCGAAAGTTATCGTGAGATGCATTCAGGATACGAAATTGGCATAGTTCATCGTTGATGCCACTGGCTATTCATAGTTTTAACATCTCCTTGGATTCAACTTTCAATTTTTTGTTTCACAAAAGAATCTGTAGATAAGATCTAAAATAATTGATGAGTGTTTGAGTTTAGGTCCTTTAAATTAGATATTTCAATTAGTATCCTTTCTGGATTGAAGTTTCTTTTTTAATTAATGATGATTATTAAAACAGGTGTTTTAGAAAGAAGTGTGTACGAAGTACCGTCCCGCCAATACTAAATATGGCCACCCTCCGTCATCTGTCACTGCCCCTACCAGTGATTCTGTCCCACGCACCTTACTATTCTGATCTCCCGCGACCGATCGCAGCTTTGCCAGTCACTGAAACATGGTCCACTAAGCCGGATGCTTCGTGGCCCTCATCTCAGTTAACAGAAACTCACGTTTTCTTCATTGAAAAGTGAATCTTTCGTGACGCACTATTCCTACCAGACCACGTCATCCTTTAATCTGACGATGACTCCGAGCTACGAAGCAGTTGGATTGAAATTTCGGATTAAGTGATTAAATATTTGCACGTGATTCGAGATGCTGCCTTCAGGTTCTGCTTATGTGGTGGTTCTTTTCGTCCTGTCAATCGTCTTCTGGTTTGTCAAGATCATCCGAAGGAAGCACTACTTTGATGCCATCCTTGGTATCACTAGAGTCGTTAGGTAAGGATTAAGGTTATATTATTTAAAAAGCTCACTGAAGTTCGCAACATTTATTAAAAAAGTAAGAAAACATTTTTTTAAACCCTTTAGCGACCAACGCAACATCTGTGATACATTCACTTTTTCAATTTTCTAGAATTTTTATGTGATACACTTAAAATTCTGCAAAATAAATACGTGGATTAGATTAAAGTGGACTGTCCCACATCTCGTAAGGGGGCTATAAATTATCTCACACTCAATGGAAGCCGAGAAAACTAAAAAACTTTTTTAAAAATTTTGTTGCAAAAATCGCTCAAAAAATGACCGTATATTATCCCTGATTTTTAAAAAGAATTTTTAGTCATCGGATTCTTGGTGCGGGCCTTAAAGGATTAAACGCACTGGTTCCATTTCTTGTCCGAAGATAGCCCAAAAAATTTTATCCCCTTAACATAACAACATCACACCCCAAATCAACCCATAAAACTTTAAATATTAAAAAAATACCCTAACCTCAAGGTCTAAAATATTATTACTGATAATGGTTTCATTTCATGTCCCAAGGCACACAAAAAAGTTTCATTTCCTAGCACAAAAGTATCACCTCCCAAATCAACTCCTAAGACTTAACAATTTTAAAAAGAAGTTCGCCAAAATACCCTAATTGCCAGACCTAAAATTTTATTGCTGTTAGCACTAATACTTGACGATAAAAGTTCGCAAAAAAAGTTTCATCCCCCAAGGACTTCCGGGTCACAATACAATTCAACCCCTTAAACAAAACATTCACTAAAAATACCCTAAACTGAAGATCTAAAATTTTATTGCTGATAATGGCTCAATTTGATGTTCGAAGACAAACAAAACAGTTTTATCCTTCTAGCACAAAAGGATCACCCCCTAAATCAACCACTGAGACTTAAAAAAATCACGAAAAATACGCTAAATTTAAAACCTAAAATTTTATTGTTGATGATAGTTTTATTTTATGTCCGAAGATACACAAAAAAGTTTTATACCCCTAGCACAGAAGGTTTTTCCCCCAAATCATCCCCTAAAACTTAAAAAAGCACGAATAATACTCTAGCCTCGAGACCTAAGATTTTGGTTTCATTTCATGTCCGAAGATGCATATAAAAAGTTTCATCTCTATAGCACAACAGGATCACACTCCAAATCAACCCCTAAGACTTAAAAAAATCGTGAAAAATACCCTGACCTTGAGACCTAAAATTTTAGTACTAATAATGGTTTTGTTTAATGACAGAAGACAATGAAAAAAGTGTAATCCCTCTAGCACAACAGGATCATTCCGTTTTTCAACCACTAAAACTTCAAAAATTCACAAAAAATACCCTAACCTCCAGAACTAAAATTTTATTCTTGATAATGGTTTTATTTCATGTCCGAAGATACGCAAAAAAGTTTCATCCACTTAGCACAACAGGATCACCCCGTTTTTCAACCCTTGAAACTTCAAAAATTCGTCTAAGTATCTTAACTAGGAGGATGAATATTTTAAGGGGAATTTTGTCATCAAAAGATAGTATTAGCATCGATAAAATTTTTGGTTTCGAGATTAGGATATTTTTCACAAATTTTTAAAAAAATTTAGGCTTTTGGAGTAGAAAAACGGGTTAACCTGTTGTGCTAGGAGGATGAAACTTTTTTGTGTATCTTTGGACATCAAATGAAACCATTATTAACAATAAAATTTCAGGTCTCAAGGTTAAAGTATTTTTCGTTAATTCTTTAAGTTTTAGGGGTTGAAAAATGGGGTGATCCTGTTGTGCTAGATGAAACTTTTTTGATTGTCTTCTGTCGTCAAATGGAACCATTATTAGCAATAAAATTTTAGGTCTCGAGGTTATGGTATTTATCTTGAATTTTTTAAGTTTTAGGAGTTGATTTCGGGTGTGATCCCCACTACAGGATCTCACAATTTTTCATCCACCTATAGGTGGATGAAACATTTTGGGTTAACTTCGGACATAAAATGGAACGATTTTCAGCAATAAAATTTTAGGTTTCGAGGTTAAGGCATTTTTCGTGAATTTTTTAAGTCTTAGGAGTTGATTTGGAGTGTGATTCTTCTATGCTAGAGGGATGAAACTTTTTTGGGTATCTTCGGACATGAAAAGGAATATCAGCAATAATATTTTAGGTCTCGTGCGTTTAAAAAAAATTTTTTCTTACGTGTTTTTGTAAACGTTGCGAACTTCAGTGAGTTGTTTAAAGGAAGGAAGAAATAATTAAGAGTAAAAATATATGAGAAAAAAATTATATTTTTGTCATTCATTTTTCTTTTTCACAAAAATATTTGTGAAATTAATTTTGTCATTTTCAAAAAAATATTTGTGAAAAAACTTTAATATTTATTTTTTAGGTTTGTCAAAAAAACTAATTCCTTTCTGCGTGCCTTGAATGTGAGATTGTGTCCACTTGCGGTGGATTGATTTTTAAATTTCCCACAAAAACTTGATTTTTGATTCTAGATAAGTTTTGTAAATGGTATAATTCTGTTAATTCTGGTTTGATCAAAAACTGTTAGAGAGATTATTCATACAGTTTTTTGAGAACTACCAATAACTGACATTATAATTTTTGTGATTTTGAAAAAGTGATACTCAAAAATTTTGAAATGGCTCTAACTTTTTGAATTTAGGGTGGAATGAAAAGTGTCATTAAGGGTACTTGATACATAAATGATGTAACGAATTAGCGACCGACTTTTTATTTATATTCAGCGGGTTTTTTAAGAGAGAAATGCAAATTTAATACTGAAATTTGAGGAAATAATAAGGAATATATCGAGGAATCTATGTCTGGTGCGTTTCAATTTTTATTTTGAAAAAAAAATTATTTTTGAAAAATTTTTTTTTCGAAATAAAAACTGAAACATACCAGACATAGATGCCTAAATATATTCTTTATTATTTCCAAAAATTTCAGTATTATATTTGCATTTCTCTCTTAATAAACCTGCTGAACGTAAATAAAAATCGGTCGGTAATTTGTGACGCCATTATGTATTGCATATATTGCATACTCCTAAGATAATTTCCAGAAGTTTTTGCGAGTTGTCAAGAAATTTTATTAAAATACTATATTTCATAAGAAAGAAACAGTTTTTAAAAATTTTGAAAATGCTCTACCTTTTTATTTTTAGACGAATTGAAAAATGTTATTAAGATCATTTACAGTTCTTTTCGAGAGCTACTAAGCCTCGAAATTAAAAGTTTTGGATTTTTGAAAAAGTTACATTTAAAAATGTTGAAAAAGTTCTAATTTTTTAAATTTTAATCGGATATGGCTGCTTAACGAACTCGACCTTACTTTTTACAAACTAAAAAAAGAGCATGCTAACCCGATCCGTCAATTCTTTCGAAAGTTATCGTGCCTACAGACGACAACGACGACAGACAGACAGAATCGCAAAAACCGTTTTTTTTTCAGATTCAGGAGGTCTCAAAACGTGGAGTTTTTATGAAAACCGAGGGGAGGGGGGTAAAATTTTACACAAAATGAGAATGTAAAAATTGATCACATTATTAAAAAATAAGTAAGAATGAACTGTAAGTCACGATAAAGCTAGGCAACGGAACCTTTTGAAGGAACATGAAGGTCGTAAACCCTGACAATGTTGTGCCAGCCAATAGGTCGATATGATTCTGAACAAGGCTAGAGACGACCTCGTGGACCCTGTCACGTGTCTTTTGTTCGAGCAAACACGACTTCTCTCTTTCCCCTCGTGGTATCTGTATCTCCGTCGTGACCGACCCCTTTTGGCAAGTCTCCAAAGAAGAAGAAAGAGACTAAGAATTCCTCGGAGATCCACGCGCGTCCTTGCATGCGCGACAACTTCTCTGCGGGGTGTCCAACGATCTTACTATCGAAGGATTGTCCGCGCATAATTGAACCCGCTTAGATAACCGAATGCCTGGCGAGTCTTTGCGGTGACATAAACGGACTCGCAGACTGATCGGCTACTAGGCACTTACCTCATCAACCGTCCCGTTTTGGATCGAACGGTGATGCAGATGATTATAATTACCATCTTCTGTTGAGAGATTAGAGTTTCGATATCTACATATATTCCAGTCTTGTTCTAATTCATTCAAAGAGATTCAACAGGGAATCCTTTATTCGATTCTAGAGAAATCACAGTTGCTGGTACCTAATCTTGTTTATCAGTTAGAGTACGATGCGGATTCTCTTGTAGACCTTAGGTGATTGGAGCTCGATTGCATGGCACTAATCCGAACAGAATGCTGACGCGTTCCTTCACCTTTGAACTGCTTCGATAGTTCTGATGTCACTCGATTGCTTAGGTTTCAGAATTGAAGCTTATCAGATGTATGATGTAACAATTGTATCTCAATTCTTCCATCTACTATATTTACTTTTGTTAATTTAATCCAACGTTGGATTATTATTTCCTTAACTTTATTTAATGCGATTTTCAATTTCTAATCCTGAGATTAAATCTCACATGAATAAATTGCCTGAATCCTTTATCTAGTCTTACAGCTGTTTCCTTAATTCGACGACAAGAGAGAGATTTCGACAAGCATAAGATAATCTCGTAAAGCACATATAAAAGGATAATTGATGGTCTTTGATCTTCTAATGAGACGTTATGCCTTCGTGACTGTGCTTTGACAGGTGAAGAAAGGATTTCACTTTCCAACTGTTGTAGAGAAAGTACAGCTTGAAGGTTAAAGCTATATTTTTCGTACCTTGCATATCGCGATTCTATGAATGATTTCTCGTACGAATCACGGTTTTTGCTTGTATTTCCAAGTTGCAGGAGAGCCGAACACTCGGCGACAGCTTAAGACTTAAGGTACCGACGCACAGTTTTCACATTCCTCATTATTCTCGAGACCAAGGACGCCCACTCGTGGAACCCAGCGACTTAATCGCGTTTCGAATCGAAGCTCTCTTGACGAGAGACTTGGGATTGTTAACTGTGGTGAGCTTGAGTCAGATCAATCGACAGTTCCATCGTGCAAGCTGCTATTGAATGCATGTTCTGTTTTTTGCTTTCTAGAATTCCAAATTGCTTTCAGCTATTTTATAAATCTATTTACAATAAAAATGAAATTCATTTTATATTTCTAATGAGAAAGACTTGTTTGTTTTGTTTGAAAGAATCTTGTTTGTTCAGTAGGGTAGTCCAAATTTTTTTTTTCGAATTTTCATGCTCTCACCCCCCAAATTTGTTCGAATCCACAAAAAAATTAATGCGTTTTTAAAAAATTATATTTAACGGTTTCGCAAGCCCTATGAAGTTTAACGCGTATTTCCCATAAGAAAAAAAAAACGTTTTTGTAAATTTTATTCAAAATCGTCAATATTAGGTGAATCGAGTTGAAACTCAAAATTTCTCTTCATAATTAGCTATATAATACAAATGAATAATTACTTTTTAAATAACACCCCCATAAGTCTGTTTTGTAGGCCTCCAAAAAAACCCCATAAGTAAAAAATTGGGTTTTGCGAGTTTTGGCGCTAATTATGATTTTTTTTGAGGTTTCTTAAGTACAAATTGTTTCTAATACACAAACTACTACTTTCTACTGATAATTCGATGTTTACATAAATTGTTTAAACAATTTATTATTGCTTTGAGCAATTTTCTTTTAGAATAGAGTTAGAAAGTTGCGGTTTTTTCCGAATTTTTCAACATTTTTTCAATTTTTCAGTTAGACAGAGGCAATAATCAATGAAAGTTAACAGAAATAATTGTTTAAACAATTTATTATTATTTATAACAATATTCTCTTAGAA